>JANFOE010002558.1:0-159240 GCA_025667525.1 Glebionis coronaria | reverse complement strand
GTGACAGGCCAAATACGGGTAGTACCCGTGAGCCGGGTCCAAGACCCTGTTGGAGACTATATGTCATCATATCCCCCCTAGTCTAGTTGTTATGGCCGCAGGCGTGACCTCTAGACTAACCATTGCTCCCCAGCCGTACTAGAAAGAAGCTTATTAATACAAACTGTCGATCGAGACATCATTAATGAAGTCATTTAATGATAGTAAAAAAATCGGCTGTGTCAGCGTTTGTTTATACGCAGCCTGAGAAAGTGCACCCCAAAGGCCCCACTCTTGATCCACGTAAGATAATGAGGTGACAATTGTGCTCCAAAACCCATCCGTTAGATTGACATAGTAGAGTACACGTGGCCTTCATCAAACAACCCTCGTAAATCGAGGAAACACTATATAAAGCTAAGTGTAAGACAGTGCACAAACAGTTAGAAAACCTTCGACCACCATTGTTGTAATCCTTCATACCTTCTATACTCATTCTTGCACGGACACCCTTATTCCCAGGTTAGATCACCGCACCCTTCTCCATATTTACATAAAACATGGTTAAGGAAATTCCAACTATCACGTCCGTGCTTAATGTATTCCCATACGAGAAATTCGTTGAATTTTGCTCGGATTACTTTATTCCGGAGAGCGTGCATTCCACCTATCATGGTGAGGATGAAGCGATCACCGACAGTCCAACCGAGAAAATAGGTGTATACACACACCTGTTTGACTCGGCTAATTACGGCATCCCATTCTCTAGGTTCCTTCTAGATATTATGACATACTACGACTTCCATATCACCCAATTACATTGTATAGGGGCCTGTAAAATAAATAAATTTAAAATAACCTACCATACATGTAATATAGGTCCATCCGTTTGTTTATTTAGGATGTGTTGCGTTCCTCAAATGGTCAACGGCTGGTTGTCGTTTAAGAAGCATCCGGGAAACACGCCAGTATGTTATTGCAAGGCGTTAGATTCACTGAAGAACGGGTATGACTGGTATTTCTTTGTAGATGAGATTGTATTACGCTTCCCCTTCGTGTAAAAATACTCGGTCCGCACAGACTATCACTTCCTGTGCTTAATAGGCATCAGTCGTAATTATTTTGGTACGGCGGATCGATGCCCCATATTCTTGAACAGCCATAACGGAAAGCATGGGAAAAGACTAAACACTAAACACCAACCTAAGTAGCCGCAAGGCCGGCTAATCGTACGTAGCAGGCTCGAAGACCCCTGGTTCTGGAAGGCCCAACTTCCTCTGGTTTCTGTAACCGTAACCATTTTTACGAATACATAAACCTTTTTTTAGCGATACGCTCTAAAAGAGTGAAGGATAAGCAACCATTCAAGAAGCGGTAGCTTCCCGCCTCCTTCATTCCTACTGCCTCCTTCGGTGAGAAGTTCCCTTCTTTTTTCTTTTTCTCAAAAAAAATGAATAATCGGGTAAGCTTTCAAGTCCCTTGACTAGACAGGGTGGGTATAATTTACTTTGAATGATGCCCATAGCATACTTGGTGATTATAAATAACATACTTTGTTTGATTTCATGTGTCCTCATCTATGAATCTATTCGGATTGCTACGCCACGGAGACCCTTCCCAGATCCCCGAGGGTACACGAGCCCTTGACCAAGATGAACCACCATTGCTTGAAACTACCAAGAATATAACCATCCAGTTGGACGTAGTCCCGGATCCCCACTCTGATATGGGCGAGACACAAATCGATAAGTCCTCACTGGACTTCGACAACGAAGATGGAGAACAACCCTTACTAGAGGATGTGATTGGTCCCTCCACCACTGCCACCACCACTCGTGAAGAAGAACATGGTGATAATTTAGACCAGCTCAACGAGGAGATAGACAAGTTGTTTGGGTCTGAGGAAGAAGAGACGGCTGAGGGGATGGGTAATCAAGCGCAAGCCAAGCCCGCTCCAAGGAGGCGTAAGTCCAAAAGGAAAAAAAAAGGAAAGAGGTTGAGCCGTAGGTGAGGGCCTTCAACGTGCTGTCCAAGAGGCTACGCGAAGACCTCCCCCAATACCAAGAAGGTAGTAGCACAGATGCGGCTAAAGGTGGTATGACAGCCCCGCCTACCGGTGTAGAAACTCAAGTAGACAAAACCATATGGAAGGATACACCAGCGAACGACGTAGTGCCTACCAACATAGATATTGGGTAGGATCATACATAAGTGATGTACAACCTTTAATTTGCACATTACTATTTAAGCATCTTTTCTAAATGATCATTTAATTACAGGGAAGAGCCGTCCAAGGCCATGCCAAATGAAGACACCAGCCGGGTAACACCTCCTATCACTGAGGACGCGCCACCATCACCTCCACCAATGGCCAGCGAGGAGCCGCTCCTAGAAGGATCACCCCAACTTTTTTGCTCGGACTGGCGTTTATCCATGATGAGTAGGCAGGAGACAACAGAATCGTGCAAAGACTTCATGGATCACCTGACCCATCCCGGCTTGATCCAGAATGAGCTGACATGTGACGTTATGATAGAACAGTTTAATGTGGCGTCCTCTCCTCAAATGGCTATTGGTGCGGCCATGTGACATCGCTTTGAGGGAGCCTTGCACCATATTGCAAGTGCCAACAAGAAAATCGATCGCAGGGAGGCGATGGTGGAAAAACATGAACAAACCATCGCCATCATCAAGCCAATATTGCTACCGCCGAGGCCGTCATTAAGGAGCAGGCAGCCCACGCAGCCACGCGCGAGTCCCGTATTGTCAAGCTAGAAGCTGAGGTCCAATCCCTACACGGAAAGGTATGCGCCTGTTGCTTTCAAACTGTTGCTATTATTATTAATATTGTGTTGTAAGATAAGTACATCTTAAATATGAATAACACATAAACTGGTGTCCGCAGGTGACCGCTGCCGAATCCATTACCCAGTCCTTGGCCAATGATGTATCCACACTCTATTGTAACCGTGACAACCTGCGCAAGCTTGTTAAGGGCGAAGAAAAGTTAGCCGAACAGTTTGTCGACTATAAGGTGACACATGAGAAGGTCGTAGATGATTTCCTTGAGGAGATAGACACAAGTCTTGACAGTATGTCTATCGACTTCGATAAGGAGCTATTCCCCCACATGCTTTATTGGGAGAGGTCTAAGGTTGGCGGTGACAAAGATTGTTGAGTCGCCCCAAATGGTCCAGCCTTTTGCCAATGTCGTCTCTGACAGCATCGACCGCGGCAGGCATGAGGGTCTCCTAGCTGGAATGGAATGGGCCGGACAAGGACGAGCCGCTAAGGATCATGCATACCATAAGCCAGACGCAGAGAAGAAGATGACCACCTCTATAACGGAACTTAATGATATTGAGTATCCTCTGCTGAACGACTTGGAGGCACTAAAGGATGCTTCCATTGATATGATCATGGAGCGGTTGTATCTTGACCCTGACATGGATGCCCAACTCACCATTCCCTTGTACGCCGATACTCCTCCCCCTAATGACCCATGGGCTTTAAAAGGAGAGAAGAGTTTGTGAGAGGCGATCAAAGCAAACATGGACCGTGTTAGGGGGAAGAGGGGGAGCTGCACCCCCACTGCAGGGTCCACCCACCTGCCTAGGTCCAATGTCGTGCCCATGACAGCCCATACTAGACCCGGATTTACCTTATTACTAGAGGATGATGTCGCGCCGGGAGGGTCTAACTTAAAAACAATCACCCAATAAAGGAAGGAACTTGGAGAGTCCATGCTTCCTAAATGATGAACAATGTATATGTATTTGTTAAAACACTTAAGTTTATTTGTAATATTCAGTCGTAGATGTCCACAACTGTAACACCCCATTTTGGAAATGGAATCTTACGCATAATCATGGCGTGTCATCAAAGCATACAAGGATAAATGTCTAAGCATTATTTGACCATAAAAGGGAAATACCGGAATCAAACATCGGTAACCCCAATGTAGAGCTCATCACACACAAACATAAATACTGTAAAAGGAAAGGACGAAACAACGTCCATTGCAAACTGTATTAAAGTAAAGGAAATGCATAAAGTAAAGAAAGATAGTAAAGCTTCCAATCCATATGCACGTACGTTTGAGATCTACGAGCGTCCCTGAGTACCTGCCGTTTTGGGAACATGAAAAGGAAAACGGCTGAGCAAGACGCTCAGTGCACGGATGTACAAAATAGCATGAAATAGGATAAGCATGTAACATATAACAACAGAAGACTAAGTTCTGAGTAAACTGGTTAAGTATTAAGAAAACTGGTTTTATAGTTTGAAAAGCCTTATGTTTATTTTATGAAAACTGTTTTTAACATAAATATACCATAGCCCATATAGGTCATGAAAAGGTCACGTGCATGAATACTTGGAGGGGTGACCTCATCATGCTGATTAGAGGGGATGCCTCTAATTAATATACTGGTCTGGGTAGGAGGGATCAACTCCTTGTGAAGGATGCAAGGCACACACCACATTCACCATGAAATACTGAATAAAACATGTAACTAGGATGCACCCATACGCCCCACATGATATAATAATATGGCCAAAACTGAAAAGGGACGCCACGAGCAATCACTCCGCCGTGGGGAAGTCATAACATTGGTGCCTCCAATGTTATGGTTATGGTACCTCCATAACTAGGTGAAACTGGTCATGCTTGTATATGGCTATAGATTATGCTAATTAAACATAAGCAGTTTGATGAGATGGCATTTATACATGATCTCATCGTTCTTTTCGGGCTTTAAATGCACTAAAATGTCATAAAATACCATATATATGCTTGTGTTTGTTTACTTGTGTGTTTTAGGTATGGATATCGTGAAAAAGACAAAAGATCACAAGAATCAAGGAAAAACGGACACGAGAAACGAAGCCGTACAAAGAACCGGGCCCTAATCATGGAATTTTCATCAAATACCCTTGAAGACTTGAAGACATACAAGATTGATCATCCAAGAATGAAGAAATGACAACTTAAAACCCTTGTATAGTAATAATTACAAGTTTGGTCCCTTAAGTTTGTCAAAATTGCAAAAAGGTCCTTCAAGATTGAAGAAATGGCAAGATTAGTCCCTCAACAATTTCTAATTGCCATTTATGGTCCCTCATGAAGATTAAGATGCAAGGAAGACCTTTGAAGATCAAATAGTCCAAGATCAGCCCTTGAAAAATCACCAAATGTCAAAATACATCCTTGATAACCTTTTATCAAAAGTTGGTGCCAAAATTGTCAAAGTGGGAAACTTGTTTACAAAGAGAAACCTGTTTTAGGGCTTTGAAACTTCATTTGCCAAAAATTTCGAAACAAAAGGACCAAAAGTGACAACTATGAAAGATTCAAAAGAAAAATGGCGCTTAACAAGTTTTTTCCCCCAAATTAGGATCAAACAGGATTTACTGTACATCTTTTTACCCAGGTTCGAATTCACTCATTACTTGGGTAAAACCCAATTAACCTGGCACACTTGTAATTCACACGTACCAAAACGAATCCCACACACCCATTCCCCTCTCCCACGCCTGTGGTCCCTACCCCCAAATACCCTCTCATCCAATCAGCATCCTCCTTGGTCCCCAAGGCAAAATACGTGTCCCAAATCAACGATTTAGCTTTATTCCTTCCTCCCAAAGCATAAATGGACAGTGGAGATCAAGTTTGGACAAAATGCACCAAAAATCGTCAAGGGTAGAATAGGGATTTTTCTAGTGATTAGGGTTTAGTTTTTTCTATTCTAGATTGTTCTTAGGACTCTATAAAAGGAGCTCACAGGTTGTGTGAAGCCCTTTGTTCCAGTTTTTAAGCTTGCACATGTAATACCTTTTTAAAGAAATAAAAAGTTTGGTTTTTGAAAAAATTCAAGTATAATTCCTTTTTTATTGTTTTTAAAAGTTGAGTGTTGTGTTAAGCTTAATTCTGAGTTCCAAGTTTTAATTTTGGTGAAGTAAGTTTGGATTTTCAAAATATTTCAAAGGTTTCTGAAAATCAAAGGATTTTTGGGAGAATTTGATTCATAGGATTTGGATGTTAAGAAGTGTGAGTTTGTTAGTGTTATAGGGTTTTAAAAACGTTTTAAGAAGATTAAAAAGGTTTTGGAAGAGTTTTAAAAAGAGGAAAAAGAATCAGTATCATATCATATTATTATTGTTCTTGTTTTCTTTGTTTTGTGTTCAAATAGGTGTTCAAGAGCTTGTTGATTCAGTTCAGCACTAGCCCGGGCTGGTAAGGAGGAGGGTTATACACCCTCTAGGGCTTTGGATGTAAAGCCCTGAGGTAATCTCTCTTTTTCTCTTTAAAATTTCAGAATAGGTGCTTGTATATGATCTTGTGTGATCTGTTGTTTAAGTGTGATTTAGCTGTTGGATTGATGTTGTTTTGAGTTGATATACATGTTATGAAGCTTTGATAGCAATTTGGTTAGGTTTCATAAGGTTTTGAGTGTTAAAAATTGGTTTCCAGATTATTAAAGGGTGTTTGGCTATAGGTTTTAGCAGGACATTAGATTTAATTAGTGTTTTTAAAAGGTGTTAGACAACTTGATTAAGGTTAAGTTAGGTGTTAGTAAGTTGGTAAATCAGTTTGGATCAAGTTAGAAGTTATTTAGTGTGGTTGTAAAAGGATTAAAGGAGTCAAAAATCTGCATAGCTATAATCTGTTTGATTTTCATACAATTTGGAGCTTGATTTTTGAAAACTGGTGAAGTAATAGGAGATTTTCAGTTTGTTATTGGTTGTGCTTGATTTGAAGTGATTGTGTGCCAAATTTTGGAGTCTAAAGTCCAATAGAGTGCAAGTTTTTAGCTGTTAAAACCACCAGTCCTGCACAAAGTTCATCAGAAACATTGCATAGCCTGTGTGTGCTTGATTTTGAATCTTTTGGTGTGCTACCTGCTTACTTGTTGTTTTCACTTGACTCCTTGTGCTTCTATGAGCACAAGGGTGCCTCATTGCTCCAAAAAGATTCACCAAATAAGCCATAAAGCTAAGTCCTCTTGGCTAATATTCATAAGCAAGACACAAGTTCCCAACTGCTAAGTGTTCAAACTCATACCTGCCACGTTTTTGATCTTGAATCTGGATAAATCTTGGCTAAAAAGGAAAGTGGAATTGGTTTACAAGCTTGATTAAGGTCACTGGTTGGTTGAGAAAGTTTAAAAAAAAGTAAAAAATAAAAAGGAAGCAAAAAGGGGTTGCCAGATTCGAACCCCCGTCTACACTCCCACACACCAACACCTTAACCATTGCGCCCTTGGGTCTTTTACTGACCAAGGGTGCAAGGTTAAATTACTTAACCACGTTTTTGTTTTGCTTATTCATTTAAAGCCGTAGCATTTCAAGCTTATTCCAGCTTATTTATAAGCTAAAATTTGTTCTTTTCATTTTTCCTAGGAATCTTGTTAGATTGTTGATTTTTCTAGACCAGTTTCATAATTTTCCATTTATTATATTATTTTTTATCATTTATTTTATAGACGTATTTTATTAAATCCATAAAAAATACCAAAAAGAGTTTTATTTTTTAGGAAAAATAATTTTTAGGTTAATAAATATATTTTTGAGGTTTACATATAATTTTGGTTTCAAAAACATTTATTTTTAATTTTATAATATTTTAAGGTTTTTTATAAACTTTAAAGATTTTTATAAAATTATTAAAAAAGGTTTAGGAGCTAAAATTAGTGTTTTTCTCTTAGTTATATTATTTAGGATTTTTAGAAATTTTTTATTTCAAATTTTAGAAACTTTTATTTTTTAGTAATATTTTAATATTATTTTAATATTTAATTTTCAAAATTTTATTTTTCTTTCTTTTTCATTTTTCTTATATTCTTTAGCAATAATTAGGATCATTTCCATTTTTAGAATAATTTTTAAGCTTTTAGATTTATTTTTATAATTATTTTAAGTTTAATTAGGTTTTAATCATTTTTAATCATTTTTAGGGTTTTAAAAATAGTTTTAATAGGTTTTAATATTTAGAAAATTACTTTTTAGTCTTCTAATAATATAAGTTAAGTGATAATTCAATAAAATCAAATTTTAGACTTTTGAATTAGTTAAATTTAATTTTAGGGCTTTAATTAGCATTTAAAATTAATTATTTAATTAATAAAAGGTTTTAAAATATCTTTGTTGGATTTTTATCTTTGTTTATATTATTTGAGACTTGTTTTTAGCCTTTTTGATATTTTGTTTTTGGTTTTAATAATTTTTAATTTTTGTGTTTTTTCTACGGCTTTACGTTTACGTTTTCGTCGTAATTTAATTTTAACGTAACCGTCTTTCATCTTCTCATCAATATTAATCTCAAACAACTACAAGTTAATTCACAACACCATACCTCCTTGGGAAACGAATCTTTCTCTCATTTTATTTGATTGTGGGTCATTAACACTTGATTTTTCTTAAAAGTCATTTGTTCGATACTTACCGCTATTTACGCTCTTTTCCTAAAGGGTAGTAAAACATCTACAATCAATTTTGGCGTCGCTGCCGGGGAGGTGTGTTGTGCTTTAATTTGGAAAATTTTGTTTTTGATATTATCCATAAATAGTATTTGTGTTAAGTGGAACTCCCTTAACACGTATTATCGGTTTTCTCGGTTTTTTTTTGTGAATATTATTAATATATTGTATTAAGTATCACAATAAAAATACAATATCTCCAAAAGTGTGAAAAGACAACCTTAATTGGGATTTGATCTCCTAATTATTGTATTCGAATCTCAAACAAAAAGAAAAGGCAAAAATAGATAAATACTTTCGAGAAGCTCGATTTTGAAAAATACAAACTATAAGGTGGGTATAAGGCGGGTATTATAAAATATACCCTAAGGAAAAAGGCTCTTAAGTGCTTCGCGCCGCCTCGTTTCCCCGCTTGCTTGTGAGTATTTTGACATTGAAGGCTAATCGAGGGTTTTGCCGCCCAAAGTATTAATACGTATACTATATTTGCTTGGTTTTCTTTGTGATTAAACCCTCGTGAACAATTTGGTTTTCACCAAAGTTCTAAAGTCATTCGAAGGCGTTCACTCCACGTGATCGTTTTCATTCCTTTGAGGCTTCTTTAATCAAGAGTTTGATTCGAGGAGAGATTTTGTAGATTGTTGTCTACGAAGATACACCAAAATCCAAAAAAAATTAAATATCATCAAAAACACAAAAAAATTGAAAATCCACAAAACAACCAAAAAGAATCTTCTTTGCTCACCTCCCATTCTTCGTGAAGTTTATGATCACTCGTAATCAAGCTAAACGAGCTCGTAAACGTCTTCAAAAGCAAGCAAATCAAGGATCGTTGATTGTTGAAGAACCTCCAATTGTTGAACCTATTATAGAACAAGAAGTCGTAATGGCTAATCGTACTATGATGGAGTTGCTACAAGCACCCACCGAGGGTTTTGGAGAGGCAATTGTTATTCCCGCCATCCTTGCGGAGAATTTCGAGATTAAGACGGGTTTAATGTCGATGCTACAAGCAAACAAATTTCGAGGTCACGAGAAAGACAACCCGCATTACCACATTAGGAATTTCAACCGTCTCACCGCCACTAGCAAATTCAAAGATGTTCCGCATGACGCCATTAAGATGATGTTGTTTCCATATTCGTTGGATGGACCCGCTAAAATTTGGCTCGAGAAAGAACCGCCAAATTCAATTTTGACATGGGCCGATCTCGTTTCTAAGTTTGTGAACAAGTTTTTTCCACCATCGAAAACAACACACTTAAAAAATGAGATTTCACGATTTGTGCAACGTAACAATGAAAGTTTTTCAATGGCATGGGAACGATTTAAGGAGATGTTACATGAATGTCCTCATCATGATTTTTCGGAATTGCATCAAATAGATACTTTTTATAATGGGCTTAATGATCATGAACGAGATTATTTGAATGCCGCCGCGGGTGGTAATTTTTTGTGCAAGACGACAAATGAAGCTTTACAAATCATTGAAAATCGATCTAAGGTTTATAGCCCTCGTAACACACCGAGTGTTGCCAATATGGGTTCGTCATCGTCATCACAATCGTCTCGTAGCATTAACGCCTTACATGATGAAGCTAATGAGGAAAATCGGTTTTTTGATAGATTTGCTAATCTAATGTCCCATTGGAAGGCTCAAGAAGCTTCCAATTCCGCTTCGGTTAAAGCGGTTGCTAAGAGTTGTTTATCGTGTGGAGGAGCTCATGATTTATCCGAGTGCATTACCGCAGATGGTAACACTTCGAGTGCTTACGTAGCAACGGGAACTTACAACCAAAACGGCCAAGGTTCCCGCCAAAATCAAGCTCCACCAAATCAAAATGTTAACAATTATCGAAACAACAACCAAGGTAATTACCAAGGCAACACACGCAATTACAACAAAGGGAATTATCAAAGTGGGAATGGACAAATCTCTAATCAAAACCAAAACCGTGATTTTCAAAACACTACACAAGGTTTTCAAAATGCTCACACGAAAAATTTGCAAGGAGAATTTTTGGATTATGCTAAAGCAAATGATGCTAAATTTGATAATATGCAACGTGAGATGATTAGCTTAAGGTCCGAGTTGAAAAACGAGCTTAAAAATGAACTTGCTAATGAACTTAAAACTCATGCTAATAAAATGGAAGGAAATGTCCAACGTCTTCAACAAAACCAACAAAAGATGGAATTAGGACAACATGAGATTAAGCAAGAGTTATTGAAAGCGGATGCTAGGCAATCAAAATTTGAGGACCGAATGGCTAAAATGTTTGAAGCTATCATGTGTAAGCCCTCTTCTTCGGGTGGTCTTCCTAGTGATACCATTGCAAACCCGAAGGGAGAAATGAAGGTTGTTACTACACGAAGTGGTAAAACTTTCAAAGAACCAATCTCTCGTCCAAGTACTTCTACGGAGAAGGAAATCGAGAAAGAACCCGAGGTGATGGTCGAAAAGGAGCACATTACAATCCCACGAAGTACCGCTCAAACCACACCTACGGTTACACCAATACCCATTATGGAACCCGAGATTCCAAGGCCGTTGCCTAATGACCAACCCACACCACCTTTACCTTACCCTTCGAGACGTAACAAAGAGAAAGCACAAGAAAGGAACAATTATCAATTTGAGCTATTTATGAAAATGTTTCGTGATTTGCATTTTAACATAAGTTTTACCGATGCTTTAATCATGATGCCTCGATTCGCCGCAAACTTCAAAAGTATGCTAAACAACAAAGAGAAGTTACAACAATCGTCTAGTTGTTCATCGGTTTTTCTAAGCCGCATACCACAAAAAGTCGGTGATCCCGGTAAATTTTTGATTCCGTGTGCTATACAAGATATGGAGGAATGCTACGCCTTGGCCGATCTTGGCGCTAGTATTAATTTAATGCCTCTCGAGATTTTCAAATCACTTTCGCTTCCGGCTCTTACTCCTTCGAACATGTCCATCGAGATGGCCGATCATTCTACGATCATGGCATGTGGAGTAGCCGAGGACGTTTTCGTTAAAGTCGGAAAGTTTTACTATCCCGTTGACTTTATCGTTGTAGACATTCCCATCGATCGAAAAGTTCCTCTCATTTTGGGTCGTTCATTTTTGGATACATCACGAGCACTTATCGATGTTCATGCTCGAAAAATCACCCTTCGTTTCAATGAGGAAGAACTTGTCATCAATGCAACACAAAATTCCAATCTTTCTCATGTATATTCTATTGCAACTTTAAACCATGGTGACTCGACCAATGCCGTTTGCAAAGAATTTTCACCAAGAGTTTTAGGGAATGTCTCCAAAAACAATTTACCATTTCCTCCGCCGGTGGAGGTTATGAGTGCAAAGCCTACAAAGAAGAAACCATCAATACTTGAATCAAAAAATTCTTCGCCTCATCTCGAACCTTCATTCTTGAAAAGTGTTGATAAGTTGCCGGTTTCTACGGAAGATCTTTCGGATGATGAATATGTTGGCCCCGATGGGGAGGTTTTCTTCGTCGATAAACGTTTTGAAAACTTGCCACCACCAAAACCAAAACGGTTTCAAAATGTGAGAATTTTTAGTGTGACTAACATCGTCTTAGAAACACCGAATATTTTCGACATAATCAACAAGGGTTTTCATAAGGAGAGTTTAAAAGATAACAAAGGAAAAGATCTTAAATGTGATTTAATTGATTTTTCTACAAATCTAACTCCGTCATCACCGCGTGCTTTGAGTACTACAAACTCGTCTACTCCTTTTGACGATGTTTTGTGTGGTTCTAGTATGGGGGAAGACCCTTATGTTCCCTCATCCTTGTCCACCGAGGACGAGATATTCGATCCCGGAATTTCATGTAAAGGGAAATCTCGGTCTTCCACCGATGTAATAAATGGAAACTATATCTATTTGCTTGGTGCGAGTCTACCTCGAGTAGCTCAAACGTTTGTCTTACCAATTGTCTCACCCTTATACTTCTCATCTATTTTCTTCAAACTCTTTGAGTTTATGGCACATGTTGGAGTGGTGTTAATTTGTTTTTCCAATGGAAACGAGAACGCCATCTTCGACCCCGGTATTTTGCATCATCTAAGGACTTAGTCCTTTTTACCGGTTGCTTTTTGGGCCTTGTTTATCATGTAAGCCCCTTTGACCATACCATGATTTCCCTAGATGTTCACATTTTGAGGGGATCGAGTCGAGCTCATGACTCGGTAATCAAAAACGAGGTGCCTCGTGGGGGAGATCCCATGCTTATCTTTATGCTTTATGTTCACTAATAAGGGGACTTGTACCCTTCCAACTCGTTGTCTCGTGGTTGTTTGTGATTGTGTTATCTAGATCATCATCATCATCTACGATTGAAGACTCTCGTGTTCGTTTACGTGAGCCTCAATCGTTCGTTTGAAGAAGTTTTTCACGAATCCATGACATATCCTTTATTGTTCTAACAATTATCTTTTAGCATAATTAATAAACGGCTTTAGATATATTGTTGATCACCCTTTCCATGCTAGATCCTAAGCATTCGACTCTTCGTCTCTAGTATGGGGGTGCTCCACCTTTAGACTCGAACATTGAGGACAATGTTTACTTTTAGTATGGGGGGGTGAATAGGTACTTGCTTTGCTACGCCCTCACGTTTTTCCAACTTTCAATGTTTTGTTTTGCTAATAAGGCTAAAAATGGCCAAATTTTAAAATTTTTCTTAGTTTTCATAAGTGTTTTTAAGACACGAATGTATATTTTCCGATGGGTAGAATAAGAGTTAATTTTTGACTTGATGGGCATTTGGAGCCATTTACATTCCTTAACCCGCTCAATTCAAGTTTTGCTAGACTTTTATATAGGGAGCTTTAAAACGCGAAAGTCTTAATTCATTCGGGTTAAGAACAAGAACTTTTCGCAAGTTCCTATAATTGATTCTAGAAAGTCACTTATCAAGGGAACTTTAAAACGCATTCTCTAAACTTGAAAAAGTCCAAGAAAGTGCAAGATCCTATAGGTGGCTTGAAAACCCAAAACTTTGATTTGATATAGTCTTAATGAAAGCTAATCCAAATTTGGCTTAATTTTGACTTGCATGGCTAAGTATTCACGAGTCTCTTTAATTAGAGGTCTTTAAATAGTGAAGAACGAGAAATGATAGAGTTAGACAAGTGATCATGCTAAACGTAGAACATGAAAGTGTTCTTTCAAAAACTCATATGTTTTTAATTGTGGCTTTTTCTTCCCATAAGATCAATGCATTAGGAATAAAACATAATTGCAATAAGTAAGGTCGTACGATTTGAAAGGTTACTTAGCCTCTAGCGCAAGATCGTTTAAAAGTTGCTCGGGGTTGAATAGAGTTCATAGCCAAGGCATAACTTATTGAAACGGGACGCGAAGATTGGCGATCATCCAAAAAGGCCCTAACAAGGCATGAGGAGCTCTATTTTTGCTAAAGATCCAAAGATGATGTGAAGTATCATTGTTCCAAAATCAATATGAAGGATCGAGACACACGACGAGAAGCTATTACTCCCTAAAGAATGGAGAAAGTCTATCCAAAAAGACCCTAACAAGGTATGAGGATAAATATATCCAAGTCCGAAAAGGAGGCGGATCGTTGTATATCAAAATCCAAAGTAAAGATTGAAGAAAAATGATGAAGTCGTGGTCCTATATGAAGAATCTCTCAAAAACGTCAAGTGAAGAAATTCCAATTATATGAAGAGAAGACCATAATTTCAAGAACGTCTTCCCAAGATTTGAAGTATGAAGTACATGCCAAATATCGGTCCGAGAAAGGTCTCAAATCGTGAAACAAGTTATGCCAAGATATGAACTTAAGGAGATACACGAGAAGCCGTTTTAAAAGATTTTGTCCTTCGGCTAACTATTGATCAAATCGTGCTACTTTGCTTTCGGACTAATAACTACTCAAATAAGTCAATATGAATCACTTGTGATCCATGACAAATAGATAAAAAATGCTAGTAACCCATTTCCTTTTATAATAACTAGGATTGCGGGGAGAAAAAGTATTACACAATTTGGACGTATGAGTAGTGTTAGCATTGTGACTTGTACCAACAATGATCTTGTTTTTGCACTTAGCATGGAATGTATGACAATCAAGGATGACGAAGTTTACTCTAAGGGACATTAACTTGTTTCTATTCTTTGACCCTAAAAGTCACTTTTTGTGATGAAAATCATACATTATGTCTTTACACATTCTCGTAGTATGTTGCAAGTCTTTTACTCTTCAATAAAGGTTAATAAAATTGAACTTCGGTGATGCTTAGATACTTTATTCTAGCATCGCGTGAGGGCACGGCAATGGCTTAGTATGGGGGAGTGATGAGATGGCATTTATACATGATCTCATCGTTCTTTTCGGGCTTTAAATGCACTAAAATGTCATAAAATACCATATATATGCTTGTGTTTGTTTACTTGTGTGTTTTAGGTATGGATATCGTGAAAAAGACAAAAGATCACAAGAATCAAGGAAAAACGGACACGAGAAACGAAGCCGTACAAAGAACCGGGCCCTAATCATGGAATTTTCATCAAATACCCTTGAAGACTTGAAGACATACAAGATTGATCATCCAAGAATGAAGAAATGACAACTTAAAACCCTTGTATAGTAATAATTACAAGTTTGGTCCCTTAAGTTTGTCAAAATTGCAAAAAGGTCCTTCAAGATTGAAGAAATGGCAAGATTAGTCCCTCAACAATTTCTAATTGCCATTTATGGTCCCTCATGAAGATTAAGATGCAAGGAAGACCTTTGAAGATCAAATAGTCCAAGATCAGCCCTTGAAAAATCACCAAATGTCAAAATACATCCTTGATAACCTTTTATCAAAAGTTGGTGCCAAAATTGTCAAAGTGGGAAACTTGTTTACAAAGAGAAACCTGTTTTAGGGCTTTGAAACTTCATTTGCCAAAAATTTCGAAACAAAAGGACCAAAAGTGACAACTATGAAAGATTCAAAAGAAAAATGGCGCTTAACAAGTTTTTTCCCCCAAATTAGGATCAAACAGGATTTACTGTACATCTTTTTACCCAGGTTCGAATTCACTCATTACTTGGGTAAAACCCAATTAACCTGGCACACTTGTAATTCACACGTACCAAAACGAATCCCACACACCCATTCCCCTCTCCCACGCCTGTGGTCCCTACCCCCAAATACCCTCTCATCCAATCAGCATCCTCCTTGGTCCCCAAGGCAAAATACGTGTCCCAAATCAACGATTTAGCTTTATTCCTTCCTCCCAAAGCATAAATGGACAGTGGAGATCAAGTTTGGACAAAATGCACCAAAAATCGTCAAGGGTAGAATAGGGATTTTTCTAGTGATTAGGGTTTAGTTTTTTCTATTCTAGATTGTTCTTAGGACTCTATAAAAGGAGCTCACAGGTTGTGTGAAGCCCTTTGTTCCAGTTTTTAAGCTTGCACATGTAATACCTTTTTAAAGAAATAAAAAGTTTGGTTTTTGAAAAAATTCAAGTATAATTCCTTTTTTATTGTTTTTAAAAGTTGAGTGTTGTGTTAAGCTTAATTCTGAGTTCCAAGTTTTAATTTTGGTGAAGTAAGTTTGGATTTTCAAAATATTTCAAAGGTTTCTGAAAATCAAAGGATTTTTGGGAGAATTTGATTCATAGGATTTGGATGTTAAGAAGTGTGAGTTTGTTAGTGTTATAGGGTTTTAAAAACGTTTTAAGAAGATTAAAAAGGTTTTGGAAGAGTTTTAAAAAGAGGAAAAAGAATCAGTATCATATCATATTATTATTGTTCTTGTTTTCTTTGTTTTGTGTTCAAACAGGTGTTCAAGAGCTTGTTGATTCAGTTCAGCACCAGCCCGGGCTGGTAAGGAGGAGGGTTATACACCCTCTAGGGCTTTGGATGTAAAGCCCTGAGGTAATCTCTCTTTTTGTCTTTAAAATTTCAGAATAGGTGCTTGTATATGATCTTGTGTGATCTGTTGTTTAAGTGTGATTTAGCTGTTGGATTGATGTTGTTTTGAGTTGATATACATGTTATGAAGCTTTGATAGCAATTTGGTTAGGTTTCATAAGGTTTTGAGTGTTAAAAATTGGTTTCCAGATTATTAAAGGGTGTTTGGCTATAGGTTTTAGCAGGACATTAGATTTAATTAGTGTTTTTAAAAGGTGTTAGACAACTTGATTAAGGTTAAGTTAGGTGTTAGTAAGTTGGTAAATCAGTTTGGATCAAGTTAGAAGTTATTTAGTGTGGTTGTAAAAGGATTAAGGGAGTCAAAAATCTGCATAGCTATAATCTGTTTGATTTTCATACAATTTGGAGCTTGATTTTTGAAAACTGGTGAAGTAATAGGAGATTTTCAGTTTGTTATTGGTTGTGCTTGATTTGAAGTGATTGTGTGCCAAATTTTGGAGTCTAAAGTCCAATAGAGTGCAAGTTTTTAGCTGTTAAAACCACCAGTCCTGCACAAAGTTCATCAGAAACATTGCATAGCCTGTGTGTGCTTGATTTTGAATCTTTTGGTGTGCTACCTGCTTACTTGTTGTTTTCACTTGACTCCTTGTGCTTCTATGAGCACAAGGGTGCCTCATTGCTCCAAAAAGATTCACCAAATAAGCCATAAAGCTAAGTCCTCTTGGCTAATATTCATAAGCAAGACACAAGTTCCCAACTGCTAAGTGTTCAAACTCATACCTGCCACGTTTTTGATCTTGAATCTGGATAAATCTTGGCTAAAAAGGAAAGTGGAATTGGTTTACAAGCTTGATTAAGGTCACTGGTTGGTTGAGAAAGTTTAAAAAAAAGTAAAAAATAAAAAGGAAGCAAAAAGGGGTTGCCAGATTCGAACCCCCGTCTACACTCCCACACACCAACACCTTAACCATTGCGCCCTTGGGTCTTTTACTGACCAAGGGTGCAAGGTTAAATTACTTAACCACGTTTTTGTTTTGCTTATTCATTTAAAGCCGTAGCATTTCAAGCTTATTCCAGCTTATTTATAAGCTAGAATTTGTTCTTTTCATTTTTCCTAGGAATCTTGTTAGATTGTTGATTTTTCTAGACCAGTTTCATAATTTTCCATTTATTATATTATTTTTTATCATTTATTTTATAGACGTATTTTATTAAATCCATAAAAAATACCAAAAAGAGTTTTATTTTTTAGGAAAAATAATTTTTAGGTTAATAAATATATTTTTGAGGTTTACATATAATTTTGGTTTCAAAAACATTTATTTTTAATTTTATAATATTTTAAGGTTTTTTATAAACTTTAAAGATTTTTATAAAATTATTAAAAAAGGTTTAGGAGCTAAAATTAGTGTTTTTCTCTTAGTTATATTATTTAGGATTTTTAGAAATTTTTTATTTCAAATTTTAGAAACTTTTATTTTTTAGTAATATTTTAATATTATTTTAATATTTAATTTTCAAAATTTTATTTTTCTTTCTTTTTCATTTTTCTTATATTCTTTAGCAATAATTAGGATCATTTCCATTTTTAGAATAATTTTTAAGCTTTTAGATTTATTTTTATAATTATTTTAAGTTTAATTAGGTTTTAATCATTTTTAATCATTTTTAGGGTTTTAAAAATAGTTTTAATAGGTTTTAATATTTAGAAAATTACTTTTTAGTCTTCTAATAATATAAGTTAAGTGATAATTCAATAAAATCATATTTTAGACTTTTGAATTAGTTAAATTTAATTTTAGGGCTTTAATTAGCATTTAAAATTAATTATTTAATTAATAAAAGGTTTTAAAATATCTTTGTTGGATTTTTATCTTTGTTTATATTATTTGAGACTTGTTTTTAGCCTTTTTGATATTTTGTTTTTGGTTTTAATAATTTTTAATTTTTGTGGTTTTTCTACGGCTTTACGTTTACGTTTTTACGTCATAGTGTAATTTTCACGAAACCGTCATTCCATCTCATCAATATTAATCTCAAAGAAATACAAGTTAATTCACAACACCATACCTCCTTGGGAAACGAATCTCTTCTCTCATTTTATTTGATTGTGGGTCATTAGTGTTGATTTTTCCTAAAATCATCACTCGATACTTACCGCTATTTACGCTCTTTTCCTAAAGGGTAGTAAAACACTACAATCACAGTTCAAAACAATAAAACAAATACTGGGGAAAACAGTTGGCTGCATACGGGGAAATCCTAATAAGGAAAGAATGTCCATACTGAAAGGACGGGAATCTGTACCTCAAGTCCAGTAAATGAACGGAAGAAAGACTCCTACTTCTGGATCACTAACGCTACATGAATACACACGTGTATAAGTATCGAATCACTGATTACGTACTGGGTTTTATGTCTCGTCTTAGCTTACTTTGTATGTTTTAGGTCATGGTTTACTGTTTAAAGCCTTAAACTGTGTTCATCTTGTATTCTGATTAATCTGATAAAGTATTACTGGTAATTCATGTATTATTATACTTACTGTGTAATAATAAGTAACTTTCCAAAAATAGCAGGTTTCCAAAAATAGAAAGTTTCCAAAAATAGAAAGTTTCCAAAAATAGAAAGTTTCCAAAAATAGAAAGTTACCAAAAATAGAAAGTTTCCAAAAACAGAAAGTTTCCAAAAATAGAAAGTTTCCAAAAATAGAAAGTTTCCTAAAATAGAATTTACTGCTTAAAATAGATTAGTTTCTAAAAATAGAAAGTTTTCAAAAATAGATCAGCTGCCTTAATTAAATAAGTTTCCATATATAGAAGGTTTCCATGATTAGATTAGCTGCCTGAAATAGATAGATTTCCATATATAGAAGGTTTCCATTATTAGATTAGTTGCCTTATTTAATTAAGTTTTTATAAATAGAAGTTTCCATAATTAGAATTAAGTTGGTTACATAAGCTACCGTATAAGTCTAAGTGTTTATAAGCTTATTTCTTAAGTCACATGATATAGTGTATAGTTTAATTATTATTTCATGTATTTTAATTAAACTATAGGTTAAGCATTTTAATTAAAGTATAACATGTTTTAATTAAAATGGAATAAATTACTTAGGTTAAAATGTGTATTATTATGCATTAATAACATAACCTAAGTCATGTCTAAATTAATTAATTATAGGCATGTTTTAAATAATTAATTAATTATAACTTATAACATAAAATACTTAGGTTAAATTTATATCATGCTAAATTAATAATTAAAATAACCTAAGTCATGGTTTAATTAATATCTCATGTTATTAATTAATTTATATCCTAAGTTCATAATTCATAAATTTTAACACGTAGCATAAATCATGATTTAACCAACGAACCATGAATCGGGCATGAACTCGACACCGTACCCCGATCCAAACTCGGGGTACTTGTGCCCCCTTGCTGCCGTGGGTCCCACATGCACCAACCAAGACCAAAATGGTCTTGGTGGTGGCGGCAAAAGCAAACCGAACCCCCCCTCGGGTTGGTTATACTAGGCGGCCAAAACAAACACCCTCTTATATCATCCTTTGATTTTAATTTACCCCAAAAACATGTTAGATCAATGTTTAATTATCATGTTTTAATAAGAATAACAATAACATGTTCATGAAAATAATCAAAGATTTAAAAGAATTAAAAAGAAAGGTTTAGAATGATATACCAATACGTAGCTTGAAAGAGGATGAACAAACACGGTTTATAGCAATGGTTTTCAAGATCAAAATCAATCAACAACCACCTATGGTGGTCCTTAAGGTGGCGGCACAAAGAGAGGGCAAGGAGGAGGAGAGAAACTTTTTAGGTTAAATGAATATTTTTCATGAAATGTAAAAATGAAATGAAAAGTTACCATAACCCCCCTTTCATGTAAAAGTCAATGGGCTAAGCCCATTATGGTTGGTGTGCCGTGGGTATGGGGCCCCACATGGGGTACCCGTCCTTTTTCTCGTGTCCCGATGTTTCGTGTTCGTTCGTGGTTAAACGTGTTCGTGTTTAAAGTGTTTCTGTTTATTTTATCATGTAGTTTATCGTAATCTTAACGCTCGTAATTATATTATATGTATTTACGTAATTATTTTAGTTCGTATTTTAAATGGTGATCATGATTTAATTATGTTCACGTGACATATTAATTAACTGTTTATCATGAGTTCGTACGTAATCGATACTTATCATGTCATACACGTATGCACTTGCTTGATTATTAGCACATGAATGTGATCAATACTAAATAAGGTAAGTTTTAATCTAGGACGTACGATCTTAAGGGCACTATTCATGGTAAAAGCATGCGGGTTTTACAATTCTTCCCCCTTAAAAAGAATAATTCGTCCCCGAATTATAGATAAAGCAAACTGGAAAGAAGTAACATACCCGAACTCAAAATATGAAGTGAGGGTAAGAAGCCCGGATAGACTCCTCTGTTTCCCAAGTGGCTTCCCGCTCGGTATGGTCCCTCCAAAGAATTTTGACGAATGGAATCGTCTTCCTTCTCATGACTCGTTCTTGCCTGTCGATAACTCGTTCGGGTTCCTCTATAAAAGTGAGATCTTCACGTATCTGTTCCAGTGGATACTGAACCATGTGAAGGGGATGATACTTGTACCCTCTGAGTAAGGACACATGGAACACGTTATGCACGTGCGAAAGCTGAGGAGGTAACGCCAATCGGTAAGATACTTCACCGATTCGTTCAATGATATCAAATGGTCCGATGAAACGAGGACTGAGTTTCCCTTTGATCCCGAAGCGTTTAACACCACGTGCCGGCGAAACCTTGAGGAAGACGTGATCTCCCACATTAAAATGTATGTCCCTACGATGCTTATCAGCGTAACTCTTCTGACGTGACCGTGCTTCCTGCAGCTTCTGCTTAGCTACTTCGATCTTCTCATTGGTCATTTCTATAATCTCTGGTCCTTCGAGTGATCGCTCTCCCACTTGATCCCAGCAGATTGGAGCGCGACACTTCCTGCCATACAACATTTCGAAAGGAGCACATTTGATACTTGCGTGCCAGCTGTTGTTGTATGCAAACTCGACCAAACAGATGTAATCGTCCCAATCACCTGTCCATTCCAACGCACACGACCTTAACATATCTTCCAATGTCTGAATCGTTCGCTCCGACTGCCTGTCCGTTTGAGGATGAAAGGCCGTACTCAGCTTAAGTTGTGTACCCCAAGCTTTTTGCAGACCTTTCCAGAATCGCGACGTGAAACGAGGATCTCTGTCTGAGACGATGCTGGAGGGAGTACCGTGGAGTCTCATGATCTCCCTTCTGTAAGTATCTGTGAGTTTACTTACCGGATCTTCCTTGCGTATCGGTAAGAAATGAGCTGATTTGGTGAGTCGATCAACAATGACCCAAATAGCATCGTGCTTCTTCTTGGTAGGCGGAAGACCGGTAACAAAATCCATGGTGATTTTGTCCCACTTCCACTCTGGAATATCCAACGGTTGAAGGAGACCGCCCGATCGCTGATGCTCAATCTTAACCTGCTGGCAGGTGATATGAGCTTAAACTCATATCCTTTTATCAACAAATAACCCTAAAACATGAAGCAAAATACCCATTTATCTTGTGAAAAGCAGTGTTATGTGGTATGTTGTGTTTGTGTGATCTTATGTAGGTAAAAGGATACAATTTCAAGCAAACAAGGAAAAACCAAGCTCAAATGGATGAAAAAGACAAAAGAGAATCAAAAGTGACAAGACTTTGAAGTTCAAGGACCTATCTTGACAAGTTGTGAAAGTTGAAGGACTATAAGTGTAAATAATGAAAAGTCAAGATTCAAGTCAAATTTGGTCAACTACAAAGTCAACTCAGTCAAAGGGCCATTTTGTTGAAGAATCAAAGTTGAAGGGCCAAAAATGTCAAAAGGATTAAGATCATAGCTTGAAATTACAATCTGCCAAATACAAGGACCAAATCTGCCAAGTTTGGAAAGTTTTGTAAAGTTTAATCCATGTGAAAAGGGCTCAGCCAATAAGAAGAAGGGAAACAAGTCACACGGATCAAGCATTAAATACCCATTAACAGCCGCCTCATTTATTACCATATCTCAACAGTGTGATCCGTGTGCAATGTTTTAAACCAACCAGGGAATGACACGTGTCCATCTTCTTTAACAAAAATATTTCCAGGATCGGGATTGAGATTTAAGCCGTTTCATGAGGAGATCAAAACACCAAACTTGCTCGTTTTGAAGAGAGGAATTCAATGGTGCAATCTAATTAACAAATCATCCACTCAATTAAAAACCCCCAATTCAGTGTTCATCACCTTCAAAGAGCAAATGCAGAATTCTTCCACGTGTCAAGCTATGATTGGATCTGCCACGTCACAAACCCCAACAGAATCTCCTATCATGCCTATAAATAGTCAGGATGTACCTCATTTCTCATTGTAGCTTAATTTTGTAAAACACATAGTTCTTAAATTTCCCTTTCCCTTTTTCCCTACTTTTCACCTAACTACTCAAGAGTCTGACAAACTCTTGAGTCAGTTAGTTAGTTAGTAGCTTGTAACAAACATTTGTAACTGAATTCATGCAATAAAATTCAAACTTCATTTTCCCGCCAAATTCTGTTCTTCAAATTCCTGTTGATTCTTGTTGCTGTTGAGTGTTCTTATTGCTGATTGATGTTTGTTATGATCATACATTGATCATAACTGACATTGGAGAAGAATTGTAGCTGTTTGTTCAGAATTCAAGTCTTTCCATTGTTCTTGAAGATTTCATGGCAGTTTGTTGATTCCAGATGATTGTAGCTGATTTGATGGTTGATACTTGTTGATTACTAGTGATAGGTGGTGGTATCACTAGGGCAAGAGAGCTCAGCGCTCCTCTTCTTCCCAAAGGACTTATACTTTAGGTTCCATAGCTCTAGTTTTTGGTTCCACTTAACAAGTCCTTGCATGCTACTTTTCCTAGTTAATCTTGATGGTTGCCTGTTTTACTTGATAAGTAGTTGTTGTTTGATTGATTTTAGTGAGTTGTAGCTTAATCCTGCCTACTTGTTCATTGATTTGAGATTCATTTGTAGTTTCTGCCTTATCTCAGTCATTTTAGCTTTGCACCTTAATTGAGTTCTAGTTGAGATAATTGCTTGTTTTCAGTTTCAATAGCTTTCATATTGTCTGCTTAAACTAGTCTGTTAAAGCTTTTGAATCAGTTTAAACCATTACTCAATTAGTCTTTGTAAAAGTTTGATCATAACATTTTAAGGAGTGTTTGGTAGTAGCTATTAAGTGGTTTTCAAGTGTTAAGATTTGGTATTTAGGAGTTCATTTCTAGTTATCAGGTGTTAACAAGTAGTTCTAGGTCATTTGCAAGTCATAAAAAAGGTCAAACAGGCAATTGGTTAACAAAAAGTTTGGGTCATTCTTATTTCAGCATTGTTCTCTAAAACTTGTTACTTTCAATTACTGATTTCTCCTTCATTCCTTGATGAAAGTTGCTCAAACTTGTTTCTAGTTCTAGCCTACATCATAAAGTTTCAGTCTCTATAAGGAAAATCTACAGTTTTAGGTAATAAGCTAGAAATAAGCTTTTGAGTCCATGATTGAGCATATGTCATTCTCTGATGTAAAAAGCTTACTGTTTTCCCATATCTTAAATTCCACTTCATAAAAGTAGTGATTTTCTTTCACAATCCTGTTTAGAAAGTGTTGAATATGAGTTTTTGAGAATTTGAACTTTTTCCAAAATTTTGGTCAAACTTGGTCAACATAAGCTCATTTTAGCTTAAATCGGATTCTAGCTTATTACTGGACGAAATTTGTTCTGGTTTGATTTCCCAATCTTTAAATCAAGTGCTTAATCAGTTTTGATACAAAAATCAAGTTGTGCCTGTTTGGTTTAAGCTGTGGCTTATTTTGTGCTTATTGATAAGCACTCTTTTGCTTATTTTTGACTCTTAGCTAAATTCCTTTAATACACGTTGCTTAATTTGGATTAGAAACCTTTTGCAATTTGTCTCATGGAATTTGGTATAGAAATAAGCTCAGTCTAGCTTATTTGGTCCTTAGCCCGTTTTTGGTTAAAAGGTTTTTGAAAATTGCACTTTAGTCCCTAGAAGTTTAATCAGTTCTAAAACCTAGCTAAACTTCCTAATTTTCTGGATTTTGCAAAATTAAGTCCTTTACTTTGAAAAGTTGTTAAATTCAGTTTGTTAGTTTGTTAATTTGTTACTATTTGGTTAGATTGTTACAAGATTTGCATTATTAGTCCTTGTAGTTAATTGTTTTACATCTCTAGTCCTTAAAGTTGTTAGAATTTAATTTTCAAGCATTTAATTTTCCTAGAATTTACATTTTCAGTCCTTTTAGTTTCAAGTTTTGCATTTTATATTTTACTTGAATAAAATTTGGTATTTGCAACTTGTTTTACGTATACGTAGGTTTATATTTTTCATTTTTAGATAGTTTTGTTTGAATTAGCAATCGATTACCAAGCAAGCTTGAACAACCAAGAACAATTATAAATTTGATATTGATTGGACTTTCTATTAGTTAAGAACTGAGAAAACGAACTTGCATTATACACATTTCAAATGGCGCCGCTGCCGGTTCTTTGACTACACGAGAGACTATCGATTGACGGTTTTCATTGGCTTTTGGGATCCGTTCATTTGGTGAACGTTATTTTTACGTATCATAAATCAAAAACAAATAAAAAAAAATCAAAAATATAAAAATATATAAAAACTAAAAATTAACAAAACAATTCTTTTCCTAAAGAATTGACCAAAAAAATTAAAAAATCCAAAAAGCAATCTTTTTCCTAAGAGATTGCACCCAAAATATATATTATTGGATTCTCTCGGTTTTTATGTACATATAGTATTTTCCAATAAAAACTCATAAATACAAAAATATTTTCCATATATTATTATAAGTAACTACGTATACGTATAAGAACAATCAATCTACATATCTTCCATAAGTATTGCCGAGGCAATACACCGTGTTGAGGGGCGCTCCGGTCCTTGACACGCGTATCGATCAAACAAAATAAAGCAAGAATAGATAAATACTCTCAATAAGCAATAATTCGAAGAATACGAACATTTAAGTGAATAGAAAGGCGATGTGCTATAAAATGCCATCTAAGGGTCAATAGGTACTTAAGTGCTTCGCGCCACCTAACCCCCCGTTCACTTGGGAGTATTCTAAGAAGGAAAGCTTCATTGAGGGTCTTGCACCCAAAGTAGTATTACATATATTGTTATTTTCTTGTGGATATTTAATATCGAAACTCGAAGAGGATAATCTTATTCTTTTCAACGTCACACGAGAGCTTCTCTCTCATTCCTCGTATTGAGTTGCATGCTCACTCGCGGGCGTGCACAAATACCGATTGGTGTACAACCTCTTCCTCCGAAAAGGAAGAAAAAGAGAAAGAGTAAGACCACCACCGTTCACCAAGCCGATCACGAGAATCGTGCTTTGTCACCACCACAAGGAGCCATGGCTATTGATAATCGTACTTTGTATGAACGTATGCAATCCAACGTTCATGGATATGTTAGTGCCATTAAGATTCCCGACTTTCCCGCTAACACATTTGAGCTACATACATCTATGATCAATATGGTTGCTGCATCACCTTTCTATGGAAAACAAAATGAGGATCCTCATGCTCACCTTAAGAGATTCCTTTCACTTTGCAACACCATTAAGCATAATGGGGTTCCACATGAGGTCATTAGATTGATGTTAGTGTCATTTTCCTTAGATGGGAGTGCTAAGCATTGGTTAGACACCCAACCACCCGATAGTATCACCACATGGGATGATTTTACCACTAAGTTTTTGAACAAATTCTTTCCTCCACAAAAGACTATGGCTTTGAGGAATTTGATTATGGGCTTTACACAAAAACCTAGTCAATCCTTTGGTGATGCTTGGGAAGAGTATAGTGAGTTGTTGAGGCGATGCCCTAATCATGGAATGGATGATCTAAGCCAAATCAATACCTTCTATAATGGCCTTAAACCTCACCACCAAGATTCACTAAATGCTTCCGCGGGAGGGAGTATTCATTTCAAGACATACCATGAGGCTTTGAACATTATTGAGACTAAGGCAATGGTTCAAACAAACGATCCATTTGAAGAAAGAGTTCATGTTATCCAAAACACTTCTCAAACACCTTGTGATAACCAATTCCTTAAATATCACCAAGAGATCCTTCAACAAGTCAAACAAGGACAACAAGAAATGACTCAAGAGTTAGTTCAAGCCTTTAAGAGCATGACATTGAACAATTCCTCAAACAATGTGAATGCCATCACCATTTCTTGTGTTACTTGTGGAGGTCCCCACTCTTATGAACAATGTGACAAGGTGCAAGGGTATCAAGGGGAATGCTATGCTTACCAAGAGGAACACCGTGAACACTTCAAGCCTAACATCAATCCAAATAACCTTTCTTACAAATCTCAAAATTACCTTACTCCACCCGGCTTCCCACCCCAACCACCCACCCAAATTCCACAAAATCCTCCTCAAATTTTAGCAAGGAATCAAGGGCAAAGACAACCATACCAAGGAAATAACTACAAAGCACCCAATCAATTTCAACCTCAAGCAAATACCTTTTATCCACCAAATCAAGGATTTAACTCCCAACCTTTACCTTTCCAACCTCAAGGTTTTCAAGGTTATGTGCCACAAGAGTTAAACACAATGGATCTTTTGCAAAAGATGAATCAAGAGAATGAAAAGAAATTCCAAGCTATAGACAAGAAAATGAATGACCAATTCAATAAGCTTTTGATGGCATTAAATCAAAGACCACAAGGGGCTTTACCTTCCAACACACAAACAAATCCAAGGGCCAATGTCAATGCCATTACAACAAGAAGTGGTACAACAACAAAGGATCCTTCACCTCCTAAACCTACTATTGTTCAACCCACTTGTGCTCCTACTTGTGATAAGCCTTCTACTTCTACTCCACCTCCTCAAAGTGCTCCTATTCACTCAAACACACCTTCTCAACCCCCTCATACTTCTCCTTTACCTTCCACACTTCCCAATGAAGAGGCTAACAAAGACAAATCTTCCACTACAACACCTATTCCACCTACACCCAAACCTACTCTTCCATACCCTTCAAGGTTGAAAAAGGACAAGTTAAAGAACAAAGATGACATACAAGTCTCCAATTTCTTAAGGATGTTCAAGCAACTCAATATCAACATATCCTTTGCGGAAGCTCTTGCTTATATGCCAAAGTTTGCTAAGATGTTCAAGGATTTGCTCTCAAACAAAGAAAAATTGGTTGATTTGCCCAACACATCACTTAATGAAAATTGTTCCGCGGTGTTACTTAAAACCTTACCAACAAAACTTGGAGATCCGGGGCGCTTCTTGATACCTTGTAATTTTCCCGGTGTTGAAAATTGCATGGCTTTGGCGGATTTAGGGGCAAGCATAAATCTCATGCCTTTATCGGTTTGGAAACAACTCTCTCTTCCCGAGCTCACCCCCACTAGGATGACTCTTGAACTAGCCAACCGAACCATAGCTCACCCCGTAGGTATAGCGGAAGATGTGTTTGTAGGTGTGGATAAGTTTACCTTTCCGGCCGACTTTGTAGTGGTCGATTATGACATGGATCCTAGAGTGCCTTTGATTGTTGGTAGACCGTTTTTGAGAACGGGTCGTACCTTGATAGATGTGGCGGAAGGAGAATTAATTATGAGAGTAGAGGATGAGAAAGTGGTGTTTAAGTTAGGGAAAGTTTGTGATAGAAAAGAGGTTAAGGAGTCTAGACCTTGTGAGACTATTAACATTGTGGATGTGCTAGATGAAGTGTGTAATGAACACTTTCATGATGCTTGTAAGAATGCTAGTGATGAGATTCCACATGTTGAAACCGTGGCCTCAATTGCTCCCTCTTTAACACCTTTTGGAGAGAGTGATTTCCTCTTGGAGGAATTTGAGTCCAACTTTCTTGGTGATGATGATTCTCCCATTAATTGGGAAGAAGATATTCTTACAATCCAAAAGTTGCTCAATGAGGACCCTATTCCTTCCCCTATTCCACAAGAGATTACCATTGAGGAATCTTCCATAGTAAAACCTTCCATAGAGAGTCCACCTCCCATTGAACTTAAGGAACTTCCATCCCACTTAGAATATGCTTTCTTAGAAGGAAAAGACCAATTACCGGTGATTATTGCTAAGGAATTGAAAGAGGATGAGAAGGAACAACTTATTGAAGTCCTTAAGAAACACAAGAAAGCCTTAGCATGGAAAATATCCGACATAAGGGGAATTGATCCACATTTTTGTACTCACAAAATCCTTATGGAGGATGATTATAAACCCGCCATTCAAAACCAAAGGAGAGTTAACCCAAAAATTCATGAGGTTATTAAGAAGGAAGTGATTAAACTCCTAGATGCGGGCATGATTTACCCCATTTCCGACTCTCCATGGGTTAGCCCGGTTCATTGTGTTCCAAAGAAGGGTGGAATCACCGTGGTGCCTAATGAGAACAATGAGCTTATTCCCACGAGACTTGTAACCGGTTGGAGAGTTTGCATTGATTATAGAAAACTCAATGAGGCAACTAGGAAAGACCATTTCCCGCTTCCCTTTATGGATCAAATGCTTGAACGCTTAGCGGGAAATGAGTACTATTGTTTTCTTGATGGCTTTTCGGGTTATTTTCAAATACCTATTGACCCTAAGGATCAAGAAAAGACCACATTCACTTGTCCATACGGTACATTTGCTTACAAGAGGATGCCTTTTGGCCTATGTAATGCACCGGGGACGTTTCAAAGGTGCATGATGGCGATTTTCCATGACATGATAGAGCAAACCATGGAGGTTTTTATGGATGACTTTTCCGTATTTGGGAACTCCTTTAGCTCTTGTCTCACCAATCTTGAGAGAATGCTTAAGCGTTGTGAGGAAACACGTTTGGTGCTTAATTGGGAGAAATGTCACTTTATGGTGAAAGAGGGGATTGTTTTAGGACACAAGATATCCAATAAGGGATTAGAAGTTGATCGAGCCAAAATTGATGTGATTGCTAAGCTTCCCCCACCCACCTCGGTTAAAGGTGTAAGGAGTTTCTTAGGTCATGCGGGCTTTTATAGGCGCTTTATACAAGATTTTTCTAAGATAGCTAGACCGATGACTCATCTCTTGGAGAAAGAGGCTCCTTTCATTTTTGACCAAGCTTGTTTAGACTCTTTTGAGACACTTAAGGAAAAATTGACAAAGGCTCCCGTTTTGGTTTCTCCAAATTGGGAATTACCTTTTGAGCTTATGTGTGACGCTAGTGATTATGCGGTGGGGGCCGTCTTAGGACAACGAGTTAATAAGCATTTCCAACCTATACACTATGCGAGTAAAACCATGACCGGTGCACAACTTCATTACACTACCACGGAAAAAGAGTTGCTTGCTATAGTATATGCTTTTGAGAAGTTTAGACCATACCTTGTGCTTTCCAAGACCATAGTGTATACGGATCATTCCGCTCTCAAGTATCTTATGACAAAACAAGATGCTAAGCCTAGGCTTTTGAGATGGGTTTTGTTGCTTCAAGAGTTTAAGATACAGATTCGTGATAAAAAAGGGGCCGAGAATTTAGCGGCGGATCATTTGAGTAGACTTGAGCATCCTTTTCAAGGAGATTTCCCACATCAAGAAATCAATGAATCCTTTCCATTAGAGGAGCTCATGTCTATCTCTTCCCAAGAGGATGCCACACCTTGGTTTGCGGATATTGCAAACTATCTTGTGGGCAATGTGCTTATTGAGGGTCTTACTTACCAACAAAAGAAAAAGTTTCTTAAGGAAGTTAAGTATTACTTTTGGGATGATCCATATCTTTTTAGGCAATGTGCGGACCAAATCATTAGACGGTGTGTAGATGGGCCCGAGGCATTTAAAATTTTAGAGGCATGTCATAAAGGACCTACGGGTGGACATTTTGGGCCTAACTACACCGCCAAGAAAGTCTTTGATTCGGGTTACTATTGGCCTTCCATTTACAAGGATGCTCAAGAGATGGTGAAATTTTGTGATGTTTGTCAAAGACAAGGAAAAATTACACAACGTGATGAGATGCCACAAAATTTTATCCAAGAGTGTGAGATATTTGATGTATGGGGAATAGATTTCATGGGACCTTTTCCATCCTCTAAGGGAAACAAGTATATACTTGTGGCGGTGGATTATGTGTCCAAGTGGGTGGAGGCTAAAGCCTTACCTACTAATGATGCTAGAGTGGTTGTAAAGTTCTTGAAACAATTGTTTGCTAGATTTGGTGTACCTCGGGCCATCATAAGTGATCGTGGTACGCACTTTTGTAATGATCAATTCACAAGAGTTATGAAGAAATATGGAGTGAATCATAGACTTTCTACCGCGTATCACCCTCAAACAAATGGTCAAACCGAGGTCACAAATCGTGGTTTAAAGAGAATTTTAGAGAGAACGGTGGGAGAGCATAGAGCTTCTTGGTCGGATAAGCTTGATGATGCTTTGTGGGCGTTTAGGACGGCCTTTAAGACACCAATTGGTTGTACTCCTTATAGGCTTGTCTATGGAAAAGCGTGCCACCTCCCATTTGAGTTAGAACATAAGGCATCTTGGGCTCTCAAGTGGGCTAACTTTGATTTAAACCAAGCCGGTTCACATAGGAAAGATCAAATCAATGAGATGGATGAGTTGAGAGCCAATGCCTATGAGAATTCTTTGCTATACAAGGAAAAGACTAAGAAATTGCATGATGCTAAGATCAAGAATCGTGAGTTCAAAGTTGGAGAGCCGGTTCTCCTCTTTAACTCAAGATTGAAGCTTTTTGCGGGCAAGCTTAAGTCGAGATGGTCCGGTCCATTCACTATTGCTCAAGTGTTTCCATATGGAACTCTTGAGTTGTCCCAACCCGATGGTCCAAATTTTAAAGTGAATGGTCACCGTGTTAAGCATTACTTTGGGGAGGACATTTCCGTTGAAATGGTCCAAGAGGTCCCCATTTTCCCCATGAATTAATTCATTGAGGGACGAGTCGAGCTAGAGACTCATTAACTCAAGCATCGTATAACTAGGTTTAGAGTGTTGTAGGTTAGAAATAAAGGCATAGATTTGGAGATAAGTGTAGGGGAGACCTTCTTTTGTCTTCTTGATTGTTTGTAGGGTTGCTCACTCATCTCATGCTTTGGAGCTTATGGAGGAGGCCCTTGTATCCGGTTCACTTCGTTACTTTAGTGATTTTTCATTGACACCTTGTGCTTAAACATGATTTCACTAATAGTAGTCCTTTCCTTAACTTGGGTTAAGCAAAGTCTATTCATTGTCATAAGTGTAGGGGAAGTTTTTATACTTCCATGCTCTTAAACATTGAGGACAATGTTTAGCTTAAGTGTAGGGGGGTCTTCTATCGAAGTGACCTTACCTAGAACTTGTCATTGCCTTGCATGATAACATGGAAAATTGAATTTTAAACATTTTTCAAATTTTTGATCTACTTTGGCCAACAAAAATATGCATTCATGATTTTTGCATCAATCATTTTTCATTTGCATAACACATTTGCATTGTATATATTTCTTCTTTTAGTTTTCATCAAAAATATATAAAAAGAAAAAAATATAATAAAACATGGTTTTAACAAATTTAGATTTCTTTGACATATTAGGACCACCATGGATATTTTGACTCAACCCGAGTTTGCTTATTTTAGCACTCTCTAGCTAGTATCATTAACCATGTAGTCCTTCATTGGTCTATTAGGCTAAGCTTCCACCAATTTCATTCTTTGAAATTTTAAATTTGTGGAGAATGGGAAATGATAGAGTTGAAGCAAGTGTAAAAGGGCTAGATAGACTTCATGGCAATTACTTGTGGCTAAACCCTTCTCTTCTTTATCTCTACTTTCTTCGCATGTATATAATTGTTAATAAATAATCAAGTACGGTTTTAATTGGTTCGTAATCTCTTATGCATTTTTGGCTAATCATTCATGGTTGATATGAGTACGTCTTAAGATTCTAAGTTAGCACGTTTTATGTGTACTAGACTTGTGTCATGCTCCATATTTAGCGGGTGTTTTTCCTTTTCTTCTTTTCAAATTTCTTTGTGAGGAATAAAGAAAAATAAGAGCGGCTTATGAAAAAAATGAGTGGCTAGAAAAAAAAAAAAAAAAAAAAAAAAAAAAAAAAAAAAAAAAGAAAAAAAAAATAATGCAAGACTCCCAAGAGGGGCAGTGTGGTGTTAATTATAGTGACTATTGAGTTCCAATATTACCTTGACGGGTTGCGGGGATTCAATAGATTGCTCCAATCCAATATTACCTTGACGGGTTGCGGGGTTGAAGATCCAAAATCTCAAAAAGATGCGGATGTAAATTATTGCGTGAGTTTTATTTTTCTTTCCTTAGCGAGTGTGTAGTTACTTATGAAAGCATGACATGAGGATTTTACACATAAGGCGAATGACTTATTACTCTTAATACGGACTTATATTAATTGTGAGCGGTTTTTCAAGTAATGGATGAGAAGATTACTTAGGATTAAAACCGTGCTTCCTTATTTTTGGATTTTACACTTCTTATACTTCACACTTGAATAAATGACAAATTTGCTCACAAGCAATTTGCTCAATTAATAACCGGTTCCACATTTAATTGTCATGAATAAGTTGATGCACTTTTTACTTGTGAATGCAATGATCCCATTTATAAGCTTGGTATGGGGAAAGTGAAATTTGAGGGTGATAAGTATTCATGGTACCAAAGCCCTAATCCAAGTCATTGAGTTCTTTATGAGTTATTTCCATCAAAACCATTTAAAGAAAAATCAAAAAGATATAGATAGAATTGTATTTTGATTCATTGCATTATTAAAAGTCAAAATCATGCATCATTTAGTTTAGAGTAGTGTAGATGCATCTCATATGGCCAAGGTGGATTAATTATGAGGGAAATGTAAATTTTTAAGCCTTGAAATATAATATTGCATGAGGACATGGCAATGCTCAAGTGTAGGGGAATTTGATATGAGCTTAAACTCATATCCTTTTATCAACAAATAACCCTAAAACATGAAGCAAAATACCCATTTATCTTGTGAAAAGCAGTGTTATGTGGTATGTTGTGTTTGTGTGATCTTATGTAGGTAAAAGGATACAATTTCAAGCAAACAAGGAAAAACCAAGCTCAAATGGATGAAAAAGACAAAAGAGAATCAAAAGTGACAAGACTTTGAAGTTCAAGGACCTATCTTGACAAGTTGTGAAAGTTGAAGGACTATAAGTGTAAATAATGAAAAGTCAAGATTCAAGTCAAATTTGGTCAACTACAAAGTCAACTCAGTCAAAGGGCCATTTTGTTGAAGAATCAAAGTTGAAGGGCCAAAAATGTCAAAAGGATTAAGATCATAGCTTGAAATTACAATCTGCCAAATACAAGGACCAAATCTGCCAAGTTTGGAAAGTTTTGTAAAGTTTAATCCATGTGAAAAGGGCTCAGCCAATAAGAAGAAGGGAAACAAGTCACACGGATCAAGCATTAAATACCCATTAACAGCCGCCTCATTTATTACCATATCTCAACAGTGTGATCCGTGTGCAATGTTTTAAACCAACCAGGGAATGACACGTGTCCATCTTCTTTAACAAAAATATTTCCAGGATCGGGATTGAGATTTAAGCCGTTTCATGAGGAGATCAAAACACCAAACTTGCTCGTTTTGAAGAGAGGAATTCAATGGTGCAATCTAATTAACAAATCATCCACTCAATTAAAAACCCCAATTCAGTGTTCATCACCTTCAAAGAGCAAATGCAGAATTCTTCCACGTGTCAAGCTATGATTGGATCTGCCACGTCACAAACCCCAACAGAATCTCCTATCATGCCTATAAATAGTCAGGATGTACCTCATTTCTCATTGTAGCTTAATTTTGTAAAACACATAGTTCTTAAATTTCCCTTTCCCTTTTTCCCTACTTTTCACCTAACTACTCAAGAGTCTGACAAACTCTTGAGTCAGTTAGTTAGTTAGTAGCTTGTAACAAACATTTGTAACTGAATTCATGCAATAAAATTCAAACTTCATTTTCCCGCCAAATTCTGTTCTTCAAATTCCTGTTGATTCTTGTTGCTGTTGAGTGTTCTTATTGCTGATTGATGTTTGTTATGATCATACATTGATCATAACTGACATTGGAGAAGAATTGTAGCTGTTTGTTCAGAATTCAAGTCTTTCCATTGTTCTTGAAGATTTCAAGGCAGTTTGTTGATTCCAGATGATTGTAGCTGATTTGATGGTTGATACTTGTTGATTACTAGTGATAGGTGGTGGTATCACTAGGGCAAGAGAGCTCAACGCTCCTCTTCTTCCCAAAGGACTTCTACTTTAGGTTCCATAGCTCTAGTTTTTGGTTCCACTTAACAAGTCCTTGCATGCTACTTTTCCTAGTTAATCTTGATGGTTGCCTGTTTTACTTGATAAGTAGTTGTTGTTTGATTGATTTTAGTGAGTTGTAGCTTAATCCTGCCTACTTGTTCATTGATTTGAGATTCATTTGTAGTTTCTACCTTATCTCAGTCATTTTAGCTTTGCACCTTAATTGAGTTCTAGTTGAGATAATTGCTTGTTTTCAGTTTCAATAGCTTTTATATTGTCTGCTTAAACTAGTCTGTTAAAGCTTTTGAATCAGTTTAAACCATTACTCAATTAGTCTTTGTAAAAGTTTGATCATAACATTTTAAGGAGTGTTTGGTAGTAGCTATTAAGTGGTTTTCAAGTGTTAAGATTTGGTATTTAGGAGTTCATTTCTAGTTATCAGGTGTTAACAAGTAGTTCTAGGTCATTTGCAAGTCATAAAAAAGGTCAAACAGGCAATTGGTTAACAAAAAGTTTGGGTCATTCTTATTTCAGCATTGTTCTCTAAAACTTGTTACTTTCAATTACTGATTTCTCCTTCATTCCTTGATGAAAGTTGCTCAAACTTGTTTCTAGTTCTAGCCTACATCATAAAGTTTCAGTCTCTATAAGGAAAATCTACAGTTTTAGGTAATAAGCTAGAAATAAGCTTTTGAGTCCATGATTGAGCATATGTCATTCTCTGATGTAAAAAGCTTACTGTTTTCCCATATCTTAAATTCCACTTCATAAAAGTAGTGATTTTCTTTCACAATCCTGTTTAGAAAGTGTTGAATATGAGTTTTTGAGAATTTGAACTTTTTCCAAAATTTTGGTCAAACTTGGTCAACATAAGCTCATTTTAGCTTAAATCGGATTTCTAGCTTATTACTGGACGAAATTTGTTCTGGTTTGATTTCCCAATCTTTAAATCAAGTGCTTAATCAGTTTTGATACAAAAATCAAGTTGTGCCTGTTTGGTTTAAGCTGTGGCTTATTTTGTGCTTATTGATAAGCACTCTTTTGCTTATTTTTGACTCTTAGCTAAATTCCTTTAATACACGTTGCTTAATTTGGATTAGAAACCTTTTGCAATTTGTCTCATGGAATTTGGTATAGAAATAAGCTCAGTCTAGCTTATTTGGTCCTTAGCCCGTTTTTGGTTAAAAGGTTTTTGAAAATTGCACTTTAGTCCCTAGAAGTTTAATCAGTTCTAAAACCTAGCTAAACTTCCTAATTTTCTGGATTTTGCAAAATTAAGTCCTTTACTTTGAAAAGTTGTTAAATTCAGTTTGTTAGTTTGTTAATTTGTTACTATTTGGTTAGATTGTTACAAGATTTGCATTATTAGTCCTTGTAGTTAATTGTTTTACATCTCTAGTCCTTAAAGTTGTTAGAATTTAATTTTCAAGCATTTAATTTTCCTAGAATTTACATTTTCAGTCCTTTTAGTTTCAAGTTTTGCATTTTATATTTTACTTGAATAAAATTTGGTATTTGCAACTTGTTTTACGTATACGTAGGTTTATATTTTTCATTTTTAGATAGTTTTGTTTGAATTAGCAATCGATTACCAAGCAAGCTTGAACAACCAAGAACAATTATAAATTTGATATTGATTGGACTTTCTATTAGTTAAGAACTGAGAAAACGAACTTGCATTATACACATTTCAGCAGGTAAGACATTTGGAGACATAAGTGGCTACATCCTGTTTCATACCACTCCACCAAAAGTGCTGTCTGATGTCATGGTACATTTTTGTCGACCCAGGATGTATAGAAAATGGGGAGCTGTGAGCTTCCGCTAACAATGCTTCCCGGAGTTCTTGATTGTCAGGAACACAAAGTCTCGTGCCCTGCCAAACGATACCGTCTGCGTCCATTCTGAATTCTGTCTGCTTCTCCAAATTCTGAATTATCGCCCAAATTTCTCCATCATCCTTCTGCTCTTCCTTGATCCTAGACAGTAACTCGGGTTCTACTCTAAGATTCGCCCAGTATCCGTGCTGCCCACGTACCATGATTTCGATGTCTAGCCGCTCCAAGTCTCTTATGTTTTGTTCCTTGATTTCAATGCCGTTGATCATTCCGGACTTTCTGCTGAGTGCATCTGCTACTACATTAGCTTTCCCGGGATGATACTGTAGGTTAATATCATAATCCTTCAACAGTTCCAACCATCTCCTTTGTCTCATGTTCAATTCACGTTGAGTGAAGATATACTTCAAGCTCTTGTGATCCGTGAAAATGTCGCATGATTCTCCGTATAAGTAGTGCCTCCATATTTTCAATGCGAACACCACTGCAGCAAGTTCCAGGTCATGCGTAGGGTAGTTTTCTTCATAGGGCTTAAGCTGCCGTGAAGCATACGCGATCACTTTCCCATGTTGCATGAGAACACAACCCAGTCCCTTCCCCGATGCATCGCTGTAGATCTGAAATTCACCTGTACCAGATGGGAGAGTAAGAATAGGTGCAGATACTAACTTCTGCTTTAGGTCTTCGAAGCTCTTCTCTCGTTCTTCCGTCCAGACGAATTTCTCTCCTTTTCGCATCAATTTGGTGAGGGGTAGTGCCAAGCGGGAAAAGTTCTCCACGAATCTGCGGTAATATCCAGCTAAGCCTAAGAAACTGCGGACTTCTGTCGCTGACGTTGGTCTTGGCCATTTAGTGATAGCCTCAACCTTTGCTGGGTCCATAGTGATCCCTTCTGCTGATACAATGTGACCTAAGAATGCCACTTTGTTTTACCAGAACTCACACTTGGAGAATTTCGCATACAACTGCTTCTGACGAAGAATCTGTAGTACCGTACGGAGATGGTCTTCGTGTTCCTCCGTGGACTTTGAGAAAATCAGGATGTCATCGATGAATACAATGACAAACTTATCAAGGAATTCGTGGAAGATTCTGTTCATCAGATCCATGAATACTGCTGGAGCATTAGTCAGGCCGAATGGCATGACTACAAACTCATAATGGCCATAGCGGGTGCGAAAAGCAGTCTTGGCAATATCCTGCTCTTTAACCCTTAGCTGATGGTAGCCTGACCTTAGATCGATCTTTGAGAAGTGTTTGGCTCCTTGAAGTTGGTCAAACATATCATCTATACGTGGCAGTGGATATCTATTGCGGATGGTAATCTTATTAAGTTCACGGTAGTCTATGCAAAGTCGCATGCTGCCGTCCTTCTTCTTAACGAACAAGACCGGTGCGCCTCATGGAGATGCGCTTGGTCTAATGAACCCTCGCTCAAGAAGTTCCTGTAGTTGGTCCTTCAGTTCTTTTAGCTCTATGGGAGCCATACGATACGGAGCCTTAGAGATTGGTTCAGCTCCTGGAACAAGGTCGATGTTGAACTCCACTTCTCGTGCAGGTGGTATGCCTGGAAGTTCAACTGGGAAGACGTCTTGAAATTCCGAAACTACTGGTTGATCCTGAATCGATGGGGATTCAACATCCATGTCGTGAACCGTAGCTAGATAACCCTCACAGCCATGTGACAGTAATGCACGTGCTTGCAAGGTAGATATGACTTGTACAGACCGTCCGGGTATGAACCCGCTATGAATGTACTCTGGTGCATTAATGTCGCCGAAGATCACCCGATATGAGTGGCAGTCTATGGTAGCATGGTGCTTGGATAGCCAGTCCATGCCGAGAATTATATCGAACTCAATCATGTCTAGGGGAAGTGCATCTACTGCACGAACTTTATCGTCAAACTCTAGAGGAAGACTCTTGTATACATGAGTTATTAATACAGAGTCCCTCAAAGGCGTGGAAATGGTAAGCCTATTTTCTAATGGCAAGGGAAGTGTCCTGATGTTCTTAGCATATGTAGTGGAAATAACTGAGTGAGTGGCACCCGTGTCGAAAAGAACACATGCAGCTTGGCCGTACATATACAAAATTCCAGTAATGGTACCTGTAGATTTGTTTGCCTGATCGCGAGATGTTGTGTAGACACGCCCAGTGGTAGGAGGCGGCTTACTATCAGCATGACCCGAGGTACCCTCCATTTCACCCTTACGGCAATCTCTCATACGATGGCCAGGGAGGTCGCACTTGTAGCACGCGTCGGAATCACGACGACATGGGCCAGGGTGTCTGCGATGGCAAGTACTGCAAAGAGGATGAGTGAATCCTCCAGCAGGAGTCCTTGCTTGCTGAGGGCCTGCTGATGACAAAATGTGTTAAGATAAAGTATATGCACGAGTATAAGACATATGCGTCATAAGATGTTCACCAGTGTTAGCTGAACGGTTAGGCTGCGAACCCCTGTGGTTCTGGTCCTTCCCGTTACCGTGGTTCCTGGTAGAGATTAATATAGTGTCAGCATGAGAGATATAACATGAAATCATAAGAAGATGCGTAAATAGTAGGACCTGCTGTTGTTGGAGTGTCCAGCGTTGTTACGGTAATTATCATTACCGCTACGCCTTTCCACAACAGAACGGTCGTTAGTGTGACCGTTTCCTTTGGGCTGATGAGGCTGTTGCTGAGTAGCCGGCTGAGACCGGTCCCCAGTTTTCTGCCTGGAAGATACAGTTTAAGAGATGATTATAGAACATATAATGATAGAATGCGGTTTGGTTATCGTTAGAATACGAAATGTTTACCTCTTGTCGGGTCTTTCAGCTTCCCCGAACTCATCTCGTTCCTGCAGCATCTCTAGCTTCCTTGCTGCATAAGCCACTTGTGCCACAGTATCCAACGGGGCACCCGATAAATCATTGGCAATCCTTGGATTAAGGCCCCAACGAAAATGTAGTGCTTGTTCTTCAGTGGTGCCTGCGGATGCCCTCAGGACAGCTGTGTACCCGAGGAACCTCTGCATGAACTGACCATAATTCTCGTCGGGTCTCTGTCTCATGGCGTAGTATTCCCTCATAAGTCGATTCCTTCCTTCCATGGGAAAAATGATAGGTGGGGGAGGATATTCGTCGTCATGAAGAATGGCGTCTTGCCTTTCTGCCTCCATGTCTGCGAATAACTCCAAGAGTTTGTCTGTGTTTGCCATCTGACAGTATAACATAAAACGTAAGATTGACAGTTCAAAACATAAAATATAAATTATATATATACATGAAAAAAATTTTATACCCAAAAATTTCACGAGAAAAATTTTATGCAAGAAAATTTTTGTATGAATGCATGATGCAGTTTTATGAAAACTTTTGATGCTCGAGAGTGAACGCCTCTGGTCAGTTCACTCAAAACAAAAGACATATCGAGGGGACGCCTATGGGTCGGTCCCAAATCTAAAAGTTTCGATAAAACACATGCGACTAAATAGGGCCAGTCCTGTACCAACCATTACTTAGTCAAAAACCCTGTAACAATGACATGTATATGTATGCTTAAAAATGATGAATGCATGAAAACAACTGTCAGTTCTAGGAAGACCGTAGTGACTACCCACTAATCACAGGTCATATTTGAGAGCCTACAGGTCGAAACCTTGGCTCTGATACCATAATTGTAACACCCCATTTTGGAAATGGAATCTTACGCATAATCATGGCGTGTCATCAAAGCATACAAGGATAAATGTCTAAGCATTATTTGACCATAAAAGGGAAATACCGGAATCAAACATCGGTAACCCCAAAGTAGAGCTCATCACACACAAACATAAATACTGTAAAAGGAAAGGACGAAACAATGTCCATTGCAAACTGTATTAAAGTAAAGGAAATGCATAAAGTAAAGAAAGACAGTAAAGCTTCCAATCCATATGCACGTACGTTTGAGATCTACGAGCGTCCCTGAGTACCTGCCGTTTTGGGAACATGAAAAGGAAAACGGCTGAGCAAGACGCTCAGTGCACGGATGTACAAAATAGCATGAAATAGGATAAGCATGTAACATATAACAGCAGAAGACTAAGTTCTGAGTAAACTGGTTAAGTATTAAGAAAACTGGTTTTATAGTTTGAAAAGCCTTATGTTTATTTTATGAAAACTGTTTTTAACATAAATATACCATAGCCCATATAGGTTATGAAAAGGTCACGTGCATGAATACTTAGAGGGGTGACCTCATCATGCTGATTAGAGGGGATGCCTCTAATTAATATACTGGTCTGGGTAGGAGGGATCAACTCCTTGTGAAGGATGCAAGGCACACACCACATTCACCATGAAATACTGAATAAAACATGTAACTAGGATGCACCCATACGCCCCACATGATATAATAATATGGCCAAAACTGAAAAGGGACGCCACGAGCAATCACTCCGCCGTGGGGAAGTCATAACATTGGTGCCTCCAATGTTATGGTTATGGTACCTCCATAACTAGGTGAAACTGGTCATGCTTGTATATGGCTATAGATTATGCTAATTAAACATAAGCAGTTCAAAAAAATAAAACAAATACTGGGGAAAACAGTTGGCTGCATACGGGGAAATCCTAATAAGGAAAGAATGTCCATACTGAAAGGACGGGAATCGGTACCTCAAGTCCAGTGAATGAACGAAAGAAAGACTCCTACTTCTGGATCACTAACGCTACATGAATACACACGTGTATAAGTATCGAATCACTGATTACGTACTGGGTTTTATGTCTCGTCTTAGCTTACTTTGTATGTTTTAGGTCATGGTTTACTGTTTAAAGCCTTAAACTGTGTTTATCTTGTATTCTGATTAATCTGATAAAGTATTACTGGTAATTCATGTATTATTATACTTACTGTGTAATAATAAGTAACTTTCCAAAAATAGCAGGTTTCTAAAAATAGAAAGTTTCCAAAAATAGAAAGTTTCCAAAAATAGAAAGTTTCCAAAAATAGAAAGTTACCAAAAATAGAAAGTTTCCAAAAATAGAAAGTTTCCTAAATAGAATTTACTGCTTAAAATAGATTAGTTTCTAAAAATAGAAAGTTTCCAAAAATAGATCAGCTGCCTTAATTAAATAAGTTTCCATATATAGAAGGTTTCCATGATTAGATTAGCTGCCTGAAATAGATAGATTTCCATATATAGAAGGTTTCCATTATTAGATTAGTTGCCTTATTTAATTAAGTTTCTATAAATAGAATTTTCCATAATTAGAATTAAGCTGGTTACATAAGCTAACGTATAAGTCTAAGTGTTTATAAGCTTATTTCTTAAGTCACATGATATAGTGTATAGTTTAATTATTATTTCATGTATTTTAATTAAACTATAGGTTAAGCATTTTAATTAAAGTATAACATGTTTTAATTAAAATGGAATAAATTACTTAGGTTAAAATGTGTATTATTATGCATTAATAACATAACCTAAGTCATGTCTAAATTAATTAATTATAGGCATGTTTTAAATAATTAATTAATTATAACTTATAACATAAAATACTTAGGTTAAATTAATATCATGCTAAATTAATAATTAAAATAACCTAAGTCATGGTTTAATTAATATCTCATGTTATTAATTAATTTATATCCTAAGTTCATAATTCATAAATTTTAACACGTAGCATAAATCATGATTTAACCAACGAACCATGAATCGGGCATGAACTCGACACCGTACCCCGAGCCAAACTCTGGGTACTTGTGCCCCCTTGCTGCCGTGGGTCCCACATACACCAACCAAGACCAAAATGGTCTTGGTGGTGGCTGCAAAAGCAAACCGAACCCCCCCTCGGGTTGGTTATACTAGGCGGCCAAAACAAACACCCTCTTATATCATCCTTTGATTTTAATTTACCCCAAAAACATGTTAGATCAATGTTTATCTATCATGTTTTAATAAGAATAACAATAACATGTTCATGAAAATAATCAAAGATTTAAAAGAATTAAAAAGAAAGGTTTAGAATGATATACCAATACGTAGCTTGAAAGAGGATGAACAAACACGGTTTATAGCAATGGTTTTCAAGATCAAAATCAATCAACAACCACCTATGGTGGTCCTTAAGGTGGCGGCACAAAGAGAGGGCAAGGAGGAGGAGAGAAACTTTTTAGGTTAAATGAATATTTTTCATGAAATGTAAAAATGAAATGAAAAGTTACCATAACCCCCCTTTCATGTAAAAGTCAATGGGCTAAGCCCATTATGGTTGGTGTGCCGTGGGTATGGGGCCCCACATGGGGTACCCGTACCTTTTTCTCGTTTCCCGATGTTTCGTGTTCGTTCGTGGTTAAACGTGTTCGTGTTTAAAGTGTTTCTGTTTATTTTATCATGTAGTTTATCGTAATCTTAACGCTCGTAATTATATTATATGTATTTACGTAATTATTTTAGTTCGTATTTTAAATGGTGATCATGATTTAATTATGTTCACGTGACATATTAATTAACTGTTTATCATGAGTTCGTACGTAATCGATACTTATCATGTCATACACGTATGCACTTGCTTGATTATTAGCACATGAATGTGATCAATACTAAATAAGGTAAGTTTTAATCTAGGACGTACGATCTTAAGGGAACTATTCATGGTAAAAGGATGCGGGTTTTACAACAACATTGTGCATATATATTTGTCTTTTTTTTCATATACAATGTGTTTAGATAAATGTATATCTTTCTCATGCGCGTCATAGCACGTCTTATAGAAAAGACTAAGTATTACATGTTACTAGACGTGCACCGTGTGTATTTACGCATGTCTGCTTATTTTGTCAATGTAGTATGCCCAAACTAATTACAATGTCTTGCGAATAATGTTTCTAGTAAGGATTCATGATCCATGGCTACTGGGGCTGCATCCGTCTTATGCGGCAAGTTGAATTAGTAGGTTCACTCAATCCTCTTGCTTTACATGGAAACGAATTGTACATGTACGGTTTGAGGATTGCATGTGAATAAGGAAACAGAAACAAATAATTCTTAAGTATAAAGAAAAAGAAAATTTAAACAAGAACAAGTCGTGGAGCTAGCTAGCCACCACAGTAATTTATTATTACATTCACGATTTTTTGAGACAGAAATGATAAAACCCTAAGACAAATGATTCCTAAAAAACATAAAAATGACATGGACCTTATTGATGCTAACTACAGCGAGACGTCCATGTGGAAGGCCGTAGCCTTAAAGATAGAAATTTTGAGATTGCTAACGTTCCACGTGCGACCTAAGTCTCGACCGTCTACGTCGCGCAACCTGTACGCACCGTTCCCCAAAGCGTCCTTAACTTCATACGGTCCTTCCAACTTTGGGCCCGGTTTGCCTGTGTTCTTAGCGCGGCTTGCTTCATTTGCTCGATACACAAACTCTCATGGCTTGAAGGATACACCCTTCACCTTAGCATCATAATACCTTTTCATATTTGATTTAGCTTTCGCCTCATTGATTGATGCCAGTTCTCGTTTTTCCTCAAATAAATCTAAGTTAACCCGTTGTAAAACCCGCTTTATTAAATGCACGAAGTTATCGTTAAATTTAAACTTTGTAATTAATTAATATACGACATGTATCACGAACACTTAATACGAATACTATGTATATTAATTAATTATCATAAATATTATGTACGTAAACACGAATATTAATATACGATAAGTATGAACGTATGATATTAAGAAAACATTCAAGTAACGAAAGCACGATAATTAAATACGATAACACACGGTAAATATTAAGCAAAAACACAAAGATAAAACTATAGTGGGTGTTTGGCGTCGGTTTGGAAAGAAGGAAAGGAGAACCAAGCTTTGGCCCATGCGCATAATTACTATTAGTGTTTTAATAAAAACAATAGAGGTTTCATTTGTAAAATCCGTATTTTACAATCCCTGAATATTAAATACGCATGGTCTCAGCTCTAACTTTAAATAAACGCAAACAGTAATTACACAGTCTCAGTTTTATTTAAATATTACCAGTAAATAATTATTATAAAAATAATTATTAAATTTCAGAAAATATTACGTATGTATTATCTTAATTTACAGAAAAGAATTATTACATTCAGGAACCAAAACACGAGAAACAAATGCGAGTGCGTAAATAGGTTTAAAGTCGAAAAACAAAATGAAAAGCTATATATTATTAAGTGGGTCGTAGTTTTTATGGAAACAAAGAAGGTGGGCTTTGGGCCCGGCCCTTTTGCTAAAAGAAAACAAATGGGGTAAACCCTCATTCCTGACTACATACAGTAAAAAAAAGACAAAAAAAAGAAAACTGGAATAGGGTTTTGGGAGCTAGAAACCGTCGGCAAGAAAAAAAAGGGAAAGAGAGATAGAGTTCTGTTTGATTGGGTTCGGGTTGGTGATTGTTCGTCATCCCTCCTAACACCATCAGTATGATCATCCTTGTTTTGTTCCTTATGGTTATTATAATTTAAACACAAATTTCATTCAAGTAAAAACCCTATGAACATGTATAAATCTCCATAAAACAGGAAGTGATGTCAGTAGTGGTTTTTTTGACACGAAAACCGAGACAAGGGGTGTCTGGGTGTTGCTGTTCTGACCCCGCTGTGACCCAAAGGGGATTCGTTGGTGGTATAATTCCCAACCGAAAGTCAAACAGCCCAACTGGGGTGTTTGTTTGTTAATTAGTGGGAAAGGAAGGCAGTGAGGGGGTGTTTTGTTTGATTCATAGGGGAGTGTTTGGGGTATGCAGTGGGAAATCGACTGACAGTGGGAACAATAAAACATGCAGTGGGAAACGTAGCATAAACAGTGGGAAAAAAATAACCATCAGGGGGAACTAAGGACTAACAGTGGCTATTCCTTAGGTCGTGGTGTGCCGGTTTAGGTTTAACCCGAGACATGGGTGTATCGGGAAGGTTTTGACACGTGTATCGGGTGCTCGGTTGTAAGATTAAAATAATGGGTTTATTTAATTAACAATTAAATCATTTTTTTAGCAAATAAATTTTATATTATAAGTAACTAAGTTATAAAAGCTTTATTAATTTAATTTGGTAAATTAAATTAAGATGTTTTAGCAAACTCTTATTAATCAAAGGTATGATTTTATTTAATGATTTAGTTTCATGAAAACTATTTTGGAAACCTTTTTATTAGGAAAACTTTCTATTTATGACAGTTTACTCTATATAGTAATATTATAATACCAGATTACAGTATATTACCATATCAGAATACAATATAATATACAAGTAATCAGAAATACATGATGTACACTAATCAGTAATATTAACGAACAATAAAACTTATCAAATTATATACCAACGGTAAAGTAAGTATAAAATAAATCAAACTGAGAACAGTTAAGATCAGTAAAAACTAACCGATATCAGTCAACTCATTTCAGCGTCCCTTATTTATGTAGTATCTGTGAAGTCAGAGTCGATTCTTCAGCTTTCATTCTTATTTCATTACTGGACACGAGGTACGGATTTCCCGTCCTTTAGTATGGACTTTCTTCTATGTATGATTAGGATTTCCCGTCTGCAGCCAAATGTTTTCCCCAATATATGTTATAAATTATCAGTGATTATTTTAATAATTAAGATATTGCCTGAGATTTTACAAGCATGACCAGTTATATGTACTAGTTACGGAGGTACCGTAACCATGATACTTGAGGCACCGGTGTCATGACTCACCTACGGGAGAGTGATATTCCGCAGCGTTCCACTCAGTTCAGCTTGGCCATTTTATCAGTATTATTAGTGGGGCGTATGGATGTATCCTAGGCTATCAGTTTATAGTTATTAGGTGAATGTGGTGTGTGCTCTACATCCTTCACATTAGAGCTGATCCCTCCACTCAGCACCTTATTTAGAGGTCATCCCTCTACAGCATGATGAGGTCACCCCTCCAGTTATTCATGCCACAGTTGTTACAGTACATGACCTATATAAGCTCTCGGGAATTAAAATACTGTAAATGCATGTTTTTGGATTTAATTGATAACAGTTCAGCTTTATTATTTATAAATCAGACTGGTCAGATTATACACAGATTTCCGCTGCAACTTTACTTATTAGTCTTACAGCTTTAGTATTTTATCATCTACTTCATTTCAGCAGTTTTTATCATGCTTTATATTCGTTCACTGGGCGTTATGCTCAGTCGTAGATCTTTTCATGTTCTAACGGCAGGTACACCAGGACGCTCTTAGGATTCTGAGAGCATGTGAATTTGGATGGAAGCTATTCAGACTTCTGACTTTATGTACTTCTTACATTATTCTGCTTATTTGGACATTGTTTAGTCCTTTCCATCTGTATTTACTTTTCCTGTTTTTAGCTTATGTTTAGATTACCGATGTTTGATTCTGGTATTTCCTATATGGTCAGTTAATGCTTTAGGACATTTACCTTATGCTTTGATGACACGTCATAAATACACGTAACGGTCCACTTATCCAAGTGGGGTTTTACAATTATGGTATCAGAGCTATAGGTTCGACCTGCAGGCTCTAAAACTTGACCTGTGACTCGTGGGTAGTCACCAGGAACTTCCCAGATTTTGGTGTTGTTATTTTTCATATTCCTCATGCATTTATTAGTTAGTTTTCTTCAATTATCAGTCAGTTTTCTTAATGTTTTTTACTAAATAAAAGGTTGGTACAGGACTGGCCATATTTAGTCGCATGTGCTTTTCTGCGAATTTTGTTTTGGTGAACCGACCTATAGACGTTCACCCTTGCCAGTTCAGATTTTGTATTGGTAAACCGACCCATAGGCGTGTACCCTTACTCATGTCAGATTCATGTTTTCAGTCAAATATTACTTAGTGAACCAGCTATAAACATTCACCATTATTCAAGTCAAATTTTCATGCTTTCAGTCAAATATTGTTTTGTGAACTGAACCATAGACATTCACCTTTGATCATATCAAGACATTTTATATAGTTTTGACAAGTATGAATTGGACTGCAGCCATCCATATTTAGTGCCAGATTGTAAATTTCTATACATGACAGATCTCAGAAAATTTCGACAAGTATGGATCGAACTAGAATCACACGTACTTAGTCACATGTTTCGTTCCTTAAATTCTGTGAATTGAACCATAACTATCCACATCAACTGATGTTAAACCTCAGTTGATTATTCTTCTATGTTCTTTGTATCTGTCAAGTTTATACTCTCACATGAATGTCGTTTTCATGCTGACTAAGTTCATGTCTCCTTATGAGGAATATGTTTTCAGCAAGGTGGTGATGTTTTCATGCTAAGATACAGAAGGGGTTATAGTAAAATCCTGTTTTCATAATAATAATGTTTGATCTTCATCAGTCATGTCTTCATGCTGACCATTGTTGAAATTTCGTTTAATCATATTCTTGAAACTCTATACAATCAGCATTAAGTCTACGCAAGAATCACCAAGCTATCATGTTACCCATTTCAGTTCAGTTACTACCGTTTAAATAAATTTATTTCTTTGATCATGTCAGACAAGCGACACCAGTATCGATCATCCCATAAAATTTCCACCAGTGCCATGTACAATATTCCATATGTACCCCATGTATAGTGTCTCAGTTATACTCCATGTACAGTATTGCATGTGTACTCTACGTACAGTGTCTCAGATATGCTCCATGTGCAGTATTCATTTTGTACTTCATGTATAGTAGTCCAGGGGTGTACTCCAGGTACCCTACTCCATCGATATTGCTAATCGATCCTCAATCATCTAAGGAGTTTTCACTTGTTGATATTCTACCAGGTGCTGATGTTGCTCGTGAGTTGATGATTTAACCAGAAGCTGATGCAGCTAACACTTTGAAGACCTCACAAATGCTGATGCTGCTGATACTTTGGAGATTTCTTAAAATATTGATACTGTTTATACTATGAAGACTCTGTAGAACAAGGACGAAAACTATAAAATTGAAATTTTTGACAAGAATAAATTTCAACCATCAAACACTACCATTCCATTCCATGCTTTTACCATCTCAGCTAGGTGTCACACTTCACTCAGCTAACCTTTCATTCAGAAGAGTGGGAACCGGAACCCAGCCGACCACTCAGCAGAATAGTTACATGAACCATGGTCATGATAATGACCGTCATAAATTGACAGAAAAAGCAGTACTGAAAACCACCGTGCTTATAATTAATCAGTCAGTAACCATCAGAACTCCAGAACGGACGGGACCAGAAATACAGACGTCAGCAGTCTAACTGATCCGCCAACCCTAACAGTTACCAAAATTTTCGACCTTGTTGTGTTTCACCTAGTAAAACACATGTCAAGATATCAGTCAAGACACAGGTCTCAAGTATCATTTCGGAAGACACATGTCCGGACACCAGTCATAGTACACGTCATATGATTATTTTTCAAAGTACGAATCAGATTCCTAACACCAGTATGCCTTCTAAACCAGGTCCTCAAAAATTCAGGTACCCTCCAAGGGGGTATACCCATTCTGTTATGCTACGCATAAATCATACCAATACAATTCAGTTATCACCACTGGAGTACTATTCGGGTTAGACACACAGTGTTCATTCTGTGAGGTTACAGATGAACACAATCAGTGAAAGTTGTCATGTTTACTTCACGCATTCCTATGTCAGCTTTATCTTAAATCATGTATTACCTACCTCCCAGCCAAAAAATACTCCACAGTATCACCATATTTATAAAGTCTTTTCTTCCAGTTGAGAACGAGATCTGTCTTACTAATTCCTTATTTGTTCATTATATTTTTCTAGAAAAATCCGTATAAATTGTTTCAGCTTTAGAAGCTTGTGAATTATTATCTTATAGCTGCGAAGATTTCTAATCACCATTCATGATGCTACTTCTGAAATTCCTTAAATTCATGATCAACAGAATATCCTAAAGTTTTCAGATGTCATTGCAGAAGATTTTCCAAAAATTCCTTCCTAACCACGAGATAAAATTTAACATTGAGCTCGTCTCAAGAGTAGAACCTATTTTCAAAACTCTTTATTACAGGGTTTCAGCTGAGTAAAAAGAGTTGCAGCATTTGTTGCAATAGTTATCAGAACAAGGCTTTATTCGCCCTAGCGCACCACCAGGAAGTGTACCGTTTCCGTCTATCAGAAAGAAGGCCGGTAACATGAGATCATGTATCGATCATCGGAAATTTACAAGATCACCATTCATAAACGATACTCATTCCATGAATAGAAGGTTACCTGACCTGCTACGAGGTCTTAGATATTTTCTAGAATAATTCGTGACCATGCCACCAACAGTGGTGAGAGAAGAACACGATGTTTACTAGATTGTTGTTGAACACGTTATAGTCTCTCTAAAATTTAAATTTTACTTCTGAGCTCCCTAATGCTTCAGCTATAGTATGAAATTTATGGATGATTTTTTTTGACTTCGCAGACAAAATCGTTAGTATGTTCTTTGATAATATTCTGATCTCCTAAGTTCTGGAGAAGAACATGGGAATCATCTTTTCACGATCCTTCAGATTTTCTGATGGGAGGAAATTATATATGCAGCTTTCCAGATGTGAGTTCCAGATGAACAAGGTGGCATCTCTGAGCCACCCTATTTCAATAGAAGAAATTTCAGACAATCCTGTGAAGGTGAAGGCCATCACCTGATGGTCCCGACCGACGCTTGTGAACGAAGTACCAAATTTTCTAGAACTTAATAGACTACCACCACAGAAATTGCTGACAATTTTCCCTAAAATTTTCCCATGACTATTCAACCAGATTTCCACCAAAATGTCCCATAATCTGGCAGAATTTTGATAGAAGCAGTATCACACATTGATGAAGCTATGTTCATACCTAGATGCCTGACATACCGCAGGTTCAAGATTGAACGCCGTCGTGGTAGTGAGTTACTACAATCCTTTGTTATCGGTTACCACAGAATCAGATGAAGCATGATGCCATCTAAGTCGTTGTTAACCAGTTAACCCATCCTTCACGCCTTCTTTTATCTAAATAATTACGCAATAATAAATCTACAGGAAATTCAGCAATATATAGGATGATTCCAAGGTATTCCATCAACAATCTTGTCAGATAGAGATTAGCATTCGCGAATCGCGCTCGCGTTCATGTTCACGATCACGTGTATGTTTACGTTCACTTTACGTTCATGTTTATTTTCACTTTCACGTTTACGTCTCATTCGCAGTATGATGTTGTTTTAGTTCATGTTTTATGCTATCTCGTGATTTAAGCTCGCATTTGCATTCATAATATTGTTCACGTTCAACTTCGTGTTCCATTCCGCAATACATGTTTCAGATATTTTTGAATACCGTTACAGAAAGCTTAAGAAACCAGACTCAAGCTTAGTACAGTGTCTCCATACTCAGGTAGAAGTTTCACGTCTCAAGCCGTATCGTTTGGCGTTCTTTCTTCAGTCAGCATATGTTCATGATATGTTATAGCATCACGTTCACAGTATTTTTTATGTATCATCGTGCACAATATATTTCATGCCCAACAATCCTCATATAATCGTGAACCACGTTCACAATTGCTCATGTAGCACGTTCACAATTGTTCACGTAGTTCGTCCCTATATATTTTCAGCAGCCTGCTCAGAGATATAACTGTTATCTCTTTAGGATAATTGCACGTACCTTCTCATGATATGGCTTGTTCATTCTATCAGATTTAGAAAATCTATCATAAGTATGGAACCAGAAACTATTCAGCATCATCAAGACAGGGTCATCAGGACCAAGATTTTTATTATGTTTAGACCTTTGAAGGAATTATTTCGAGCGGGAGGCTACTCGAAACGGAGGAGTCCATCCAGACCTCTCATCCATTTCATTCAATAAATCCATTAAGTTCTTCCAGCCATGTTACGTTCCATGTCCTTTTCAGCCATGTCACGTTCAATGTTACTTCAGTCATGATATGCTATACTTTTCAGCAGGATCATGTAATAAATCAAGGACGAATGATCTTTCAGCTTATATGTCTTTTCAGCCATCATGCTCTTTCAGCATATATGTCCTTTCAGCTTTTATAACTTCACCAACTTATTACCCTTAATTCGAGGATGAATTTCTCCTTTTTAGTGGGGAAGAATTGTAAAACCACGGCATAATCGCATCTTTAATTCAAGGACGAATTATTTTTTTAGAGGGGAAGAATTGTAAAACCCGTATTTAAAATCCCCGAAAATTAAATACGCGTGCTCTCGGCTCTAACTTTATATAAACGCAAATAGTAATTATGGAGTCTCAGTTTTATTTAAATATTACCAGTAAATAATTATTCCAAAAATAATTATTAAATTTCATAAAATATTATGTATGTATTATCTTAATTTACAGAAAAGAATTATTACATTCAGGAACCAAAACACGAGAAACAAATGCGAGTGCATAAATAGTTTTAATGTCGAAAAACAAAATGAAAAATTATGTATTATTACGTGGGTCGCGGTTTTTAAAGAAATAAAGAAGGTGGGCTTTGGGCCCGACCCTTTTGCTAAAAGAAAACAAAGGGGGTAAACCCCCAATTCCTGACTACATAAGGTAAAAAAAGACAAAAAAAAGAAAAGAGGAATAGGGTTTTAGGAGCTAGAAACCGCCGGCAAGAAAAAAAAGGGAAAAGAGAGATCGAGTTCTATTTGATTGGGTTCGGGTTGGTGATTGTTCGTCATCCCTCCTAACACCATCGGTATGATCATCCTTATTTTGTTCCTTATGGTTATTATAATTTAAAAACAAATTCATTCAACTAAAAACCCTATGAACATGTATAAAGCTGCATAAAACCGGAAGTGATGTTTGTTGGAAATACGTTTTACGCATTTAGAAAGTCTCGGTCACTCCAACAATGTAGTTATAGGCTCGTAGTTATGTTTAGTTTCATTTATTAAATAGCCCGACCCATGAGCATGTTCATGGGCCGGAAGCCCAAGTCCATTAAGGACTTGGGGTATTTAAACCTCTTTCCACCATGGAAAGAGGTGTTGGTTGTTCATTTCTTACATTTCAATATACAAGTTTCTTTCACTTCTCTCTCTAACTTTCTCTCTCTAGAAAAACATCAACCCTCTTGATTCATAAAGATTATCATTGTTCTACAATTGGTATCAAGAGCCATGGGATGAAATAAAGATTGGTTTTGTGTTGTTCATACTTTTTTAAGTGTGTTCATGTGTTTTTGATTGATTTTTCCAAAAGTTACAAAATTTTTTCGTGTTCTTTGATTCCAAGTGATCTACATATCTTCTAAATAGTTCTAGTAACGATTTGGTGAGATTCGTTTGGTTAGAATCACGTTTTTCAATGTAAAAATCCTTTCTTTCTTGGTGATCTTAAGTCTCGGACTGTTTTTTAGGGATACGATCTGACTTTGTGTTTGCATAAACCCTGGGGGTTTCTACTTGCGATCCTTAGTCACGATCCATTGTTGCGATCATAACTTAGATCCACGCTACGATCCACCATTGCGATCTAGTAGTACGATCTATAGGTACGATCCACCATCACGATCAAGAACCACTTGCTTAGTACGATCCATCAGTGCGATCTAGTAGTACGATCTATAGGTACGATCCACCATCACGATCAAGCATCAATTGCTTAGTACGATCCATCAGCACGCTCCATAGTACGATCAGGTCGCTACGATCCGGGTAAGATCATGTTTGCTACGATCAGTCTCAATACGATCAGAGTGCGATCAGTATCACTACGATCAGGGTACGATCAGTCTCAATACGATCAGGGTGCGATCAGTCTAACTATGATCAGGGTACGATCAGGTTAGGATAGGGGAGTACGATAGCTTACTTGGATAGGGGAGTACGATAGCCTACTAGGACATGGGAGTACGATCGCAACACGATTTGGGAGTCCGATTAGAGTACGATCAGCCATTGTTTTTTCAACACTTAGAGGATTTTCCATCTTTGTTGATTATTTGGAGACAATAGCAAAAACACACAACCAAAAGATCTTAATATCTTTAGTTACACAACATTAAAACACATAATCTTATTTCATTGCTCGATCATAATTGATAATATTTTTTCAAGGGATCACAAAATGAATTCACATTCATTTATGCCAACTATGACTTCACTCACCGATATATCGATCATTTCGGGTACCGATACTCGCCCGCCTTTGCTCATCAAAGATCTATTTGAAGCATGGCAAGGCCGTATGAGAACATATATCATGGGCAAACAAAATGGTCGACTTATGCTTCAATCAATTGATAAAGGACCATTAGATTGGGGAGAGGTTACCGTCAACAATGTGATAAGACCAAGGGAGTATCATAAGTTAACCGATGCCAATAAAATCATTGCAGATGCCGATGAAAGGGCTGTTCAGACAATTCTTCAAGCCCTTCCACCCGATATCTTTCGAATGGTGAGTGAACATACCGTAGCAAAGAATCTTTGGGATCGACTTGCGGTTTTGCTACAAGGGACATCTCTCACTAAGCAAGAACGAGAGTGTCAACTGTATGATTTGTTTGATAGGTTCACATACCTTCCAGGGGAGACACTTCATGATTTTTATTGGTGTTTTACCACTTTGATGAATGACATGAATGTCTATAATCTAAGGATTGAACAGTTTCAGTTAAACACCAAGTTTTTGAACACACTACCCCTGAATGGAGTCAATATGTGACTGATGTCAAAATGATTCTTGATCTACACAAGTCCAATTTAGATCAACTCTATGCTTTCTTACAACAACATGAGAAGCATGTGATCCAAAACCGAATTTCTCAAGGACCTTATCATGAACCAATGGCATTATTGGCAAACCATCCTACACTGTCATACCACAACTCTCAGCTTGCTTTAGGACACAAATCTTCATATCAACCTGTGTATCAAACACCAAGCTTTCCACAGTACTCGATTCTGCCACCGCCGCCAACATCTTATCACCAACCAGCAACATCATCATCACAAGGAGATTCACACCCATCACCTTATGCTTCACACCATTATTCACCGTATCAACCTCCCACCAACCTTGCTAGTACCTATCCACAACTTGAGGCTCCTCAACCTCATTACTCATATCAAGTAAGTGCTCCAACCAATCAGTTTGTTGCTCAACCAGCATCAGCATTCTACTGTGAAGATGGCATCCCTGTCCCTGAATTTAGACAAGGAGATAGCCCTACTGAAATCCTTTCTCTGATGTCTGCATATTTAAGTCAAACTTTGAACAAACGAGGTTACCGAGGTTCAGCAACAACTAACAATCAGTTAAGGAACTCGTCTAACTCTCGACAACATGCAACAATTTAGGACAGAAGGGTCATGGTGCAACCACTTCAAGGGAGATCAAATTCGTCTACTGCTGGTGCACGTTCATCCACTACTACTGCTACAAGGGCAAACAGCACTGGTAAAATGAAGGTGGTTATTTGCTACAACTGCAAAGGGGAAGGGCACATGGCCCGAGAATGAAAGCAGCCTAAGAGGAGAAGGGACGACACATGGTTTAAGGAGAAGATTTACCTGGTGAATGCTTAAGCCCAAGGTCGTGAGCTTGATGAAGAAGAATTGGCATTCCTTGCAGATCCGGGAGTAGCGGAAACTGATGGTCTCACAACAGTCATCACCAACAATGTTGCATATCAATGTGATGATTTGGATGCATATGACTCTGATTGTGATGATCTTAACACCGCGAAAGCAGCTCTTATGGCAAACCTTTCACTCTATGGACCTGATACCATTTCTGAGGTACCAAATACTGCTACAGATACTAGTATTGTACCTTATCAAGTTGAGCAAATGTCTGAGTATTCGGAACAGCCTCCGGTGGTTAGTAACTCAATCGACGAGACAAACAATGATAGCAATAACATTGCAAGTCCTCAGACTTTGAGTGAACCACAACCGGGAGCTCTTACGACTATCAATTCGTCTGCTCAACCTGATTTGGTTATGGTCCCTGCATCTTTGCTTAACCATATGAATAATGCGGTCCTTGAAACCCTTAATGCTAATCAGACTTTATCTGCCGAGCTTGCTTTGCATAAGGACAAGGTTAAAACCTTGGAAATGACTCCTGTGTCCACTACCTTAACCAATCCTGAATTTGATAGGTTTAGGAAAGTTCAAATGGACAATCTGCTAGAAATTGAAAGTTTAAGAGCAAATCTTTAGAATGCGCTTAAAGAAAAAGAGTCAGTCGTTACTAATTTTCAACAACTTCAAACGGATTTTGAAATTCTTGAGTCCAAACATCTTGAAATGGAAATTAAGACGTCTGAAAGAATAAAAGAAACGGAACTTAAGCTTTTAAAACAATATGCTGCTTCACATCTAGTACACTTGTTCATGCATCATTTAAAGAGTTCAACCTATCGCGTCTCATAAACTTACTACCTAACCCGGGTTATGCAAAGCAAGCACTTAACCACAACCCACGACTTTATGATGCAACAAAGTTAGGATTGGTATTATATCTGATTGTGTTCTCTAATGATTCTGAGAGTATGACACCATATGATGAAAAGCAGTTAAAATTACTTTCTACATATCCTGAATATGATTATGCTTCAATGAATGCAAAAAATGCCACAATAGATCTTAGAATTCGTTTTAATATGAAAAAGAGAACTCTCCAAACATCCACTTTCATGCCGACTAGAGAATGCCTTAGTATAATTCCTACACTTGTCAACTCGGACAAACCAAATGAAATTCCTAAGAATCTTCCACCGGTTAGTACGGTAAAGCTCAGCTTGGAAGAGATTGGGCAACACCTTACCGATTTTGACAAGGTCATTTTGGAATGTACGACTTCAACGGGTCAAACCGCCGGAGAATGGGCGTTCGAACACATGAAAATGGTGTTTAAGAAAGAGATCGTTCCGTTTGTGGACCATATTAAACAAGGAGTCTATGATCTAGCGTGTAATTTAAGTTTTGAAATTGGTGAAGTTCAAAAAGTTTTCAATAAAATGGATGATGCTTATGAACAACACTTAATTGAAAAGGAAAAGATTTTATCAGAATATGACCGCTTTTTAGAACATATGGTGTCTCTCGAAGTGATGCAAGTTGTTACTGTTAAATATACTCATGAAATTTCATCTACTGTGAATATTTGTGATGATGTGCATGAATCTGTGAATACTGTTGAACATGTGAATACTGTAGAAAATCATTCTTGTCATGAATCCAACGCTGAATTTTTAAAGCTTCAAGATTCGTATAATACACTCTCAAAAAGTTTTAATGAGCTTCAACAACATTCTATATCTCTTGAAATTGAGAATCAATATAAAAATGAAACTCTTTCAAAACTAAATGATGGTGGAAACTCCGTTGAGACAAGCGACAAGATGATTCAGATGGTTCAGAATTTAGAAGAAGAGATTATGAGAATTAAGAGAGAATTACTAGAAACAAAAACGGAACTAGAGGCTGCAGAGACTAAAAATCATGTCCTAGAAAATAGAATTAATTCTCTACTAGGAGAGCGTGAACAAGTAAGGCAGGGAGACTCATAAATTTCTAGTTCAATAGAAGAACACCTCGCGTTTAATGCGACATAGCAAAAGTCTTTAACTGACAAACTGAACAAGAAATGTGAGGAAACCTCTGACCTAAAAATTCAGCTCATAGACAAAAACATGGTTCTAGCAGAATTAAAGGAGACACTTCAACTCAAAGGACGAGAAAGTGTTGATAATCCAGCTATTGTCTCTTCCTCGACCTCTAGTGCTCCCAAACCCAACCCACGTGTGCTATATCGGGATCCAAAATTTAAGAAACGTCCCACTAAGTTTGCCACATATATGAAAAATGCCTTAGAACATGCTGATCTAGCTAGAGAGATTGTTGATGAAGTACGTGAACGTGATCCCACAAGTCATAGTGTATATGAGCTTTTATTATATGTGGATCGCGTTCAGGATTGTTTAGCAAACTTAGAGTACATTGGGCAACCGATATCTATACCATCTAAACAACAAACCACCATTGCCATTACTCCATTCAATAAGACCCTAGGAGCTAAGCCTGTTTTAAACATACCCATCAAGGCTAAGTCAAAATCTGTAACTAATGTTCCCTTGACTTCTACAGGAGTAACTATGTCCACTAAGGCTAAAGGATCTCAAGACAAGAAAGATAGGATCAAGCCTTCCATTAATAGGACTGAGAAGAAGAAAGTAGAAGTGCACCCTAGGAATGTTATTTCAGTTTTAAATAAAAAGAATCATGTAGCTAAGACAAAAGGTTCTCTTTATGAGTGGAAACCTAAGCAAAATGAGAATTCTAATGCGAAATGTTGGAATTCTAATGAATGCATGTTTTCTCAGCATCATGATTTATGCCTTGTTGATCACGTGAATGAAATGTATGCTATTAAGAACAATCTTGAATGGATTCCAACAGGAAAGAAATTCACCCAAGTTGGGTGGCAATGGAAACCCACTGGTAGGACCTTTACTGCTAATGGAACTAAGTGCCCTTTAACTAGGATCACATCCACGGAAGTTAGGTCTAAGCGTCCTTTAAATAGGAACACTAGCACTAAGAAATGGAAAAAGCGCCCTTTAACTAGGTATGCCCCCACTATTGTGCCTACCAGTGGTAATGTCCCCAGTCAAAAAGTACCTCAGAATACTAGACAACTAGAATCTAAGCCAACCATTAGTAAGAAAATCTGGAAGCCTAAAGTTTCGTCTGATAGCAAATCTAAGATAATTGTATCTGTACCTGCTAACTCAGAAGAACAATTAGAATCTGATACATCGTCTGTGTTTGGTAATATTTTCAGGTCGTCCAAATTATTCTTTGGTATTTGGACTCGGGGTGCTCCAAACATATGACTGGAGACCGCTCGATGCTCAGAAATTTCGTCAGCAAGTTTCTAGGAACGGTTAAATTCAGCAACGACCATATTGCAAAGATTATGGGTTATGGTGAATATCAGATTGGGAATGTCACGATTTCAAGGGTTTATTATGTAGAGGGACTTGGTCACAATCTATTCTCAGTAGGACAATTTTGCGATTCAAACCTTGAAGTGGCCTTTCGAAAACATACTTGCTTCATTCGCGATCTTGCAGGAAATGATTTGTTAAAGGGTTCTCGAGGGGATAATCTCTATACCTTGTCTATTCAAAACATGATGGCCGCCTCTCCTGTTTGCCTATTCTCCAAAGCATCTAAGACCAAGTCATGGTTGTGGCATCGACGGTTATCTCATCTTAACTTTGATGCTATTAACCATTTGGCTAGAAACGAACTTGTTCGTGGTCTTCCAAAACTTAAGTTCGACAAGGATCACTTATGTTCTGCGTGCTCATTGGGGAAAAGCACCAAGAAATCTTACAAACCTAAAGCAGAAGATACCAACCAAGAACCACTGTATCTTTTGCACATGGATCTTTGCGGGCCAATGCGTACGGCTAGTGTGAGTGGTAGAAAATACATCCTCGTTATAGTGGATGATTTCTCAAGGTTTACATGGGTAAAGTTCTTAGCATCCAAGGATCAAGCACCAGAGTATATCATTACTTTCTTAAAGATGATCCAAGTACGTCGTAATGCTACTGTTCGCCGCATTCGAACTGATAACGACACTGAGCTCGTTAATCAGACTCTTCGAAATTATTATGAAAAGGTTGGTATTTCTCATGAAACATCTGTGGCTCGCACTCCACAACAAAATGGTGTCGTTGATAGACGTAACCGTACACTTATGGAAGCTGCTCGAACTATGTTGATTTATGCGAATGCTCCTTTATTCTTACGGGCTGAAGCAGTGGAAACCGCATGTTATACCCAAAATCGCTCCATCATTCGCAAACGTCATGGTAAAACTCCATATGAGCTACTTCATGGACACAAACCCGATATTTCATATCTTCATGTGTTTGGTGCACTTTGCTATCCAAATACAAATAGTGAGAATTTGGGAAAACTTCAACCGAAGGCTGATATTGGAATTTTCATTGGTTACTCGCTTGCAAAGCAAGCTTACCGAATTTATAACCGTCGTCTTGGCAAGATAGTAGAAACTTTAGATGTCGATTTTGATGAGCTGACAGCGATGGCTTTTGAGCAACACAGCTCTGAACCCGCATTACACGAGATGGGAACCGGTACAATCAGTTCCGGATTAATTCCCAACAACCCTACTTCTCCATCATTCATACCACCAACAAGGTCCGAGTGGGATAAGTTATTTCAACCTATGTTTGATGAATTCTTCGATCCACAGAGTAATGATTCTCCAGCACCTGTAGCAGTAGCTCCGATTCCCGTAGTTGTTGCTCAAGATAATGGAAATCTTTCCGAGGCATATACTGTTACTCTTGAACAAGATGTCCCATCCCCCACCAATTCTCAAACAACACCTGAATCATCACCCCTACTCGTTCCTAATGATGTTCAAGAGGACCTATATGATCATGATCTGGAATATGCTCACTTACAAGAGCTTCCCTTCTTTGGTTCACATATACCTGAAGACGCTACCGGTGCGTCTACCTCAGAGGAAGCTCTTGCAATCGTTCACTCCCGACCACCACGGATTGAAACTCACAACACTAAATGGACAAAGGATCACCCAATCCGCAATATTATTGGTGACATCGATCGACCAGTCTTAACACGCCATCAACTCCAAGAACATGCATTATATTGCTATTTTGATGCATTTCTTTCAGACACTGAACTTAAAAACTGGCAACAAGCCATGACCAAATCATCATGGATTGAAGCCGTGCAACAGGAACTTAATGAATTCCAACGTCTTGAAGTGTGGGAATTAGTTCCGTTACCCAGCAACGTTGAAATATTGACATTGTTGTGGGTATACAAGGTTAAGCTCGATGAGTTAGGTAGTGTGCTGAAAAACAAAGCTAGATTGGTTGCTAGAGGTTACAAACAAGCTTTGGGTATCGATTTTGAAGAATCCTTTGCTCCTGTTGCACGATTGGAGGCAATTAGACTATTCCTTGCTTATGATGCTCACATGAATATGATCGTCTACCAAATGGATGTTAAGACGGCATTTCTCAATGGTGAATTAAGGGAAGATGTCTATGTAAGCCAGCCGAATGGATTCGTCAATTCAGTGTATCCTAATCACGTGTACAAGCTCAAGAAGGCTCTTTACGGGTTGAAACAAGCTCCACGCGCGTGGTATGATCTCTTATCGTCGTATCTCATCTCCAAAGGCTTCTCCCAAGGCAAAGTGGACCCCACATTATTCATTCTCAAGGAGGACAACGACATGATACTGGTACAAATTTATTAAGGGATGATATAATATTTGCTGCTACTAATCAACGTTTGCCTGACCGTTTTGAGAAAATTATGTCCACTCGCTTTAAGATGTCGATGATGGGAAAATTTTCATTTTTCTTAGGGTTGCAAATTTCTCAGAATCCCAGAGGCATCTTCATTAATCAATCCAAATTTGCTCTTGAATCCTTAAAGAAATATCACTTTAAAAACTGTGACCCCGTGGATACTCCAATGGTGGAGAGATCCAAGTTAGATGAAGATAAGGAAGGGATAGCTGTCGATCCTAAACTTTACCGTGGAATGATCGGCACCCTTCTCTATCTGACTGCTAGCAGGCCTGATTTGCAATTTGCTATAGGCATGTGTGCCCGGTATCAGGCTCGGCCTACCGAAAAGCACTTACATGTTGTGAAAAGGATCTTTCGGTATCTAAAAGGAACACTTCATCGTGGTCTGTGGTATCCGAAGGATTCTTCTATTGCACTAATTTTATATGCAGATGCAGATTTTGTCGGGTGTCAAGATACCAGACGTAGCACTTCTGGCAGTGTGCAACTTCTTGGAGATAGACTTGTTAGTTGGGCATCAAAAAGGCAGAAAAGCGTTGCGATATCAAGTACTAAGGCTGAATACATTGCTATGTCCGGTTGTTGTGCTCAAGTTCTTTGGATGAGGTCACAATTGACTGACTACGGTCTTGGATTCAACAAAATCCCGATGTACTGTGATAACAAAAGTGCAATCGCCCTATGCTGCAACTACGTTCAACACTCTCGAGCAAAGCACATTGACATCCGCTACCACTTCATCAAGGAGCAAGTGGAAAATGGAGTGATCGAACTATACTTCGTCAACACTGAGTATCAGCTGGCAGATATATTCACAAAGGCCTTAGATCGTGGACGTATCGAGTTTTTGATCGAAAAACTAGGCATGAAATCATTCTCACCAGCGACACATAAGGAGTTGGCAGAAGAATCTGAAGAATAGTAGTGGTAAACTATTCTCGAGTATCCTTTGATCGTGATTTTGTATATTATCGTATATATTTAAACCAACAAAAGAAAAATACAAAAATATAAAACATAGAAAAACCATAAAAAATATAAAACATAGAAAATCCATAAAAAAATATAAAATCAAGAAAATCCAAAAATATTTTTCGTTTCCAAATCGGGCATGTCTTTTAGTACGGTAATATTTACGGCTTTAGAAATGTCGATTAATATTGACACGGAGCCATAAATAGAGTCCGTATAAAAGTTGTACAAGTTTTAAAACATGCCCATTATGGCTTGTAGTTATTTCCGACTGCAACCCGCTTTTCGCATTAAAGTCACGTATTTCTTTTGAAAACGTTGGCTCACAACGGGAATTAATTTTCTCGGGCAAGGTTTACTTTAAAACCTTGTAAGGGACCAAGTTTACTTTATAACTTGGTCTAACACAAATTTGTGTACGTTTCAGTGCACTTATTTTGTAAAAATAAGAGAAATCTTATTACCACCAGAATTGTTTTATAAAATCACTTAACCGGCAAAAGTCCTCATTAATAATTGTGTCCTTAAAATCATTGACTACAGCTCTTTAAATAGAAAACGGGTCAGGGATTTAGGGGGAGCAAATATTAACTCTTTGTGGAAACAATTTTGGTCGTTAAAAAGGATTGTCAGAAAATATTAGCTATTCTTCATCATCAGTTATGTTATGTGTGCCTTGTGCGATATAGAATCTCATGCATAGGTCATTAAAATTTTGGCGTTAAGTATTGGTGGTCGTGTTTGTGAGGGGGTTCACTGTTGTTAAGTTAATTCATTTAACTTTAACTAACATTCTAAAAACAGGGGGACCATTATTGCACTTTTTGCAAAATGGTGGGTGATTGACCAATTTGACCAAGTCAAAACCACACCCCCCCTCTTTCCCCGTCATTACTAGAAACACACAAAACACATACCATCCGCCATTGTTAACAGCTTAAAAACACCATCTTTTGTGCCTCCTGTTTGAATCCGTCCTAGGTATGACTTTGTCCATCTATGCTTCTGATTTTTTCATGTTTATATATTATGTTCATCTTATTAAACTCAAAAAAGTATCTATTTGAATCTGAACCAATTTAGGGTTTCGAGATTATTGATGAAAATGAGTTTTTTAGAACTGGGATTTGTTCATAGGTCCTAGATAATCATTGGATATTAACAGATTGGCTTATAACATCGTCCTTGTCCCGTAATCGCTCACTTTAGATATACCTCGGTTCTATCACCAAGAATGCGATCAATGGCTACGATCCATTCTCATCGCATTGATTGCAATGGCTTTACCTTATCCACTCGCTGCGATGGCTCATTACGATGGGCCGGTTGCGATGGTCCATTGCGATGGATCGTTGCGATGGTTCATTGCGATGGATCGTTGCGATGGTTCGTTGCGATGGATCGTTGCGATGGTTCGTTGCGATGGATCGTTGCGATGGTCCGTTGTGATGGATCGTTGCGATGGTCCGTTGCGATGGATCGTTGTGATGGTCTATTGCGATGGATCGTTGCGATGGTCTGTTGCGATGGATCGATGCGATGGGTCTGTTACGATGGCTCCAATACGATGGGTAGGATGCGATGGTAGGATGCGATGGTAGGATGCGATGGGGTAGGATGCGATGGTTAGGATGCGATGAGTATGATGCGATGGGTAGGATGCGATGGCTAGAGTGCGATGGGTTGGTACGATGGATTTAGTTCGATGGACTTAATACATGAGTTCACTACGATAGGAACAACACGATGCATTGTTTAAATGGACAAAATTTGCAAGTTTGATAAAACATATTAAACACTATCGTGACTTTAGTTTTGCAATGCATCTGCCTTGAATATCTTTTAGCTTGCGATATAGGTCTATATTGTTGTTACACTTGTTACGCTGGTTATGGATTTTAAGAGTTATACATATGCCTAAGACTTTCTTATGAAATCTGCCTAGTCTTCACTCCCATTTTATTAGGCTTTTAGTAAATTAGGGCCTTTAAAACGAGACTAAGTCATATTGAAATTGAATAATTTTATCTCATAAGAATACTTGAACGGTTTCTTGTTAAAGAAGGTTATCTTATTTAATAAGTTGACTATTCTATAAACAAAAGAGATACAAATTAATTATTCAATGTCTTGTGTTTTGCATCCAGGCCATGGAAGACAATGTCTCATCGTTGTCTAACTCTGTGTTCAAGCCTACTGAAATCTGGGTTGAAGTTACTCCTAAAATTAATGAAGTAGGGGTTAAAACTGAACCAAAGCCTACTGAAGTTGTGGTTGAAATCCCACCAAGACTAATTGAGGTTGTGGTTGAAACCAAACCTAAACCTACTGAAGTTCTGGTTATGACAACCAAGAAATCCAAATACTTCAAGTAACTTATGATAGGTTGTGACTTCATTAGAATAAATTGTCTTTGGTATATATTTCTATTTTAGATGTGATTCTGCATGTATGAACCTTGTCTTTATGAACAATGCTTGTATTTTGTTACTCAAACATGTATGGTGACATTTGTTGTGATTTATCTAAAATGTTTAGGATTTACATAGTTTATGATATATATATATATATATATATATATATATATATATATATATATATATATATATATATATATATATATATATATATATATATATATATATATATATATATATATATATATATATATATATCAAGTGTGCTCGTGTTAATCTAAAAGTAGGAAAATGTCGATAACCGAAGAAGAACAAAAACAATTAGATCTTATCCTTGTTCCACTTAATGCTCGAATGCAACATGCACCAAACAATTTTCGTCTGAGAGACGAATCCTTCTTTGGCGGCATTCAAAATCGCAACAGACATCCTAGATTGTTCACCAACAAAGGATGCATTACGTGTCACTGCATCGGTTCCTGAAGTATACATGCATGAATTTTGGGCAACTGCCTCAATCACACAAGCAAAGCAATTGTAAAAGAAGATAATCTCCTTTACTCTGAACAACAAAGCCTTGACATTTGACCTACGTCAGTTTAGGCAACTATTTAAGCTTCCAAAGCTTGCAAAAGGGGAACACTTTGTGCCTGATCCAGATGCAGAAGAACTACTTAGAGTAATCCGAGAGTTGAACTATGAGGGTGAAATTGGTTTTCTTTCTCAGTTTAACACATCACATATTGGACAACCTTGGAAAGCAATTGTCATCACTTTAGTGAAGTGCCTTACTTCCAAGATTCACGGATCAGACGCAATGCGACCCGCTCAGGCAGTTATCTTTTGGGGTCTCTACACCGGATCTAAAGTGGATTATGCTTTACAACTTTGGGAAGAATTTTTTCATCAATTCACAAGTTCTAAGAGAAAAGCGGTACATCTTCCATTTCCAAGGTTCACAAAACTCATTATCAATCACTTCATGAAGAGTGACCCGGATATTGATCATCACGGGAACTTCTTCTATCATACTCAAGATGATGACGATGTGTTAGACACTATGACTGCGGATAATCAATTCACAAAATATAAACTCAGACCAGCTCAAGTGCCAGCAATCATGATGAATGACGGTATAAGGGAAAGTGATCACTACAGAGAGATGCTTAAAGATATTGAAGCACAGTTTATACGAGCAAATGCAGATCCTTCCGAAAAACAAGCAGAGACGCAAAAAGGAAAACGAAAGAAAAGAATTTCCAAACGCCAATCGACTGTTTCATCAAAAGACAAAGGCACAGGAAAAGAGCATTTAGTTGATGAAGATGCTGAAGATGCTGAGATGACCCAAACAGAGGAAGAACAGGAAGAAATACCACTTCGAAAAACAAAGAAAGCAAAGCAGACCAAGGGTAAAGAAGCAAGTGTTGCTTCCAAAGAACCTGCTCAACAACAAATTACTGAAGCCAAACGACTGCGTATTGTTCTTCAACAAAGCAGACAGGAAGCTTTTTCCACAGGCTCAGGTTCAAGAATGTTTGAGGACTTAGCAGAATTCGGCAATCCTGATGCTGACTTGGCATTTTACAAAGATCCCCTCGACGAAGATACTTATGAAGATGCTGGTAACTACCACCTTTAAAGTCGTGAGCCAAGTGAAGAACGTGAGAGTAGTGCAGACACAGATACAAGTATGATGTATCGAGACGCCAATATTACTACTTCTTTACCAGAACCAACTCACATGGTGTTAAACGAAGATGCTCATGCAACTTTCATACCAGAGACTCAACTTCAAAGTAAGTCTACTTCTGGTTTTGATGACGTTTTAAAATATCTTAATCTGGAAGGGGAGGGCGTTGAGGTCACAAACACTGATCCGTCAACAAACGAAACCATGGTGGATGTTCCCATAACTACTGTTACATCCACCACCACTCCACCATTATCCACCCCGGTCATCAGTGAGGTCATTACACCAGTTATCACCCCGGCACCCGCTGCACAACCAGTATCAACCACCATCATCACCACTGAATCTACACCGTCATCTGTAGTTGAACAACTTGTATCAACCACCGCCCCATTCACTGTATCTACATCAACACCTATCCTTCAACAACCAGTATCATCCACCACCACTTTAACAGTTATGGTTACACCTCCACCAGAAGAACCACAAGTATCATCCACATCCAATCCCTTCCTCACAGTCAATGATCCACTGATCCAGTCTCTTCAACAACAGTTGGAGGCTCAAGCTACACAAATAGCTACATTGACTAAAAGGATCACCACTCCTCCCAAGGAACCACAACATGATGAGTCTACACTTCAGAAACTAACAGAAAGAGTGTCTAGACTTAAAGCAAAACATAAATCCTTTCTTAAAGAGAAGAAAACTCGGGATAAAGAAAATGCTGCTTTTCTCGGGTCAATTGACGAGCAGATGACCACGATCATTCGACGCGAAGTCAAGTCTTATGTTGATCAACAACTACCACATCTTGTCGGTAATGGTTTATCTACTCTTCAACTAATGACATTGCTACAGACACGTCTGCTAGATATGAGAGCTCATAAATCGAAATACAAACACAAAGTTCTGCAATATCTCGACAAAGCAATTCTTGAAGAGAATCCTGCAGACACTACGACTCTGAGTCTGACGATGCAGACGAACTAGAGGAGGAAGAAGATGAGGGTAATGATGAGGAGGATGATGGTGACAATGAACAAAATGAGGAAGAAGATAAGGAAGGAGATGAGGAGGAAGAAAAGGATGAAGAAGAAGAGGATAAGGATGACGATGAAGATAAGGACAAAGATACAGGTGACGATGAGGATGACGATGATGATAATGACGACAGTAATGGAACCACCAAGGGTGATCAGAATGACGAAACAGGTACTAATGCTGAAGAGCCTAATAAGGATGACGGTGACAAAGCTACTGAGAAGGGTTTAGAGGAAGCTGTAGAAAACATTGCTGAAACCGCTGAAAAGACAATAGAGTCTACTGTACCAGAAACTCAGCAACTCGATACAGGTATATCTACTGCACCAGCTCTTACTACTGATTCTCACAATGAATCCGTAGAATATATGCAAGCAGAAGAACCGACACAACCAATGCTTGAAGAAGAACCTCACGGTGATATACCGGTAATGCAAGATCAACCTTCCACAACATTTGAAGATCCGCACAACAGTGATATGGAAGTTGAAGATCTACATGTACCAGAACCAACGTTTGCTGAATCTTTAATCATTGATGACACGGTACAGGAGCAACTTTGGCTAACAAATGCAGCACCACAGCATCCTTTTGCCACTGCAACTGAAATGGAGATGACTCAATTCCTCAATAACCCTATCGATTTCTCGCCCTTTCTACGGTATTCTCATGGGCAATCGACAATGACTCCAGATTTGATCAAAATGGCAGCTGCAAACATGGACTTCTTTGATACTTTGAAGATCAGCCATAATGAAGCAGAATATCCTTTGAATGAGCTTACCAAAGAAATGAGAGCGATAACTACAGGAATTCAAACTCCCGTATTGCGACCTCTTACACCAACGGTCATTGCCGGTTCTGCAACAATCCCAATAGAACACTTTGTGTCTCACGACCTTGAATACCTTGAGAATGGAGCAAAGAAATATGCCACGTCACTCACCATGGTTAAGGCGAGTAACTTGGAGAATGTTCAATGGATAGAGGATAAAGTACCTGGAACCATATGGAGAAAGAAAGTGCTCCAGTTCTATGACACTTATGCAGCACTTGGCATATCTCACTGGAATACAAAGAAAAGACTTGCCTACAACCATTTCCACCGTCCTAAGAGAGGTTCTCCCATTGTATCAACACACAAGATCAAAATTATTCAAGGAGCAACCACTCAGACGGTCTTCGGCTATGATTACTTAAACGTAATCATCTTCAAACGTACTGATGAGAAAGAGTACCGAATTGATGAAAGTGATCTTCAGTACCTTCAACTTGAAGACATCGAAGATCTCCTGCTGCTATTGGCTCAAGAAAAAGTTGACCACTTATCACCTGAGATTGTCATTGCCTTGAGTTCCAACTTTCGCCAATATGATAGGAAAATCGTCATTCAGAACCGGGTGGAAGACTTTCAACTTGGTGTAGAAAGTTATCAGAAGAAGCTAAACCTGGAACGTCCCCATACGACTCCACTCAACAATTTCCATAAGAACAAGAAGGTATACATGGGGACAACCACACCGGAAGCAGGCATCTTCTACCCAAATGAGACTGGCATCATGCAGTATATGCGATTCTCTGAAATGCTCAAATTCAGCGATGGCACGCTCAAGCAAGTTCGAGATGATCTGACGGTTCTCAATGCCAAACAACCGCTTCCAACAGTCACCTACACCTGGACAAGCCAATGCATCAGGGGAGCAAAGTACGCAATCAAGAAGATTGAAGAACTTCTCAGGAAGCGCCGGTTGCTACGAAGCATAGAACAATTCGTCGGTGGACGACCATATGGAGCTCACCATCGGTTCACGGAACGAACCAATTAATTTTGGTTCGTCTTATAACAGGTCAACTCCATATGTCTATAATTGTGAATATGTTATCTTTTTGCTTTATCAGCTTTTGTGGCTTGTTGTAGTGTAAAAGTATGATATTTTTCAAGAATTTCTCTCGAGATTCTAAATCATTCAAACAAATCATACTCAAGCACTACAACTTACCCTCATTAATTTGAGGGGGAGCATTAATATGTTCTTTGGCCAACATCTAATTTCATTTTATTACCCAAAGACCGGTTAATCCATTAATATCCAAAATATTGATGGTTAACATTTTGGAAAGGGGAGAAAATGGGATTAAGGAGACTTAATGATATTTGGCTAAAACAATGAAAAAGACTTAAAAGATAAACCAACTTAACATGTGTAATGCACAAGTTAAGGGGGAGCGTTTTTGATGATCAAAACACTTAAGGCACAAAATCTTTGATTTTAATATCACAAGTGCTTTAAGTGATTTTCAAGGATTTTTCATGGTGACTATATCAACCCAAAACACACTTAACTCACGACGGATGTGGTGACAAAAGGGTGGTAGGTATAGGTATTAGTCCAATGATTCATCAGAACCGATGGAATCTTCCCAAGGACAACTCCCTAAATAGAACTAGAAGTCCTAGGAAAGATGGAGAATGAATGTGAACGTAGCTGAATGCCGACCAAGTACTTAAGCTAGCACTGGAACAATCACAACAAGGTGCTAGTGATGACGTATTGTAACCATTGAAGGGGTTGAAGAATGAAAAAGAATTGTAAAGATAAAGGGTGTAAAGAAAGAAGCCCTCCTTACAACTTTAGGCAAAAACCAGGTCAATACATATGCTATTGAGATCATTAGTTAATGATTCTCGATATTGAAGAAAGCCATCATGGACCCAGTGATGCAATGCACAACCCTCCCCAGCTAACTCAAATATCTCTCAAAAGGTATTTGTTTTAATCGCACGGAGATCAACACGTTATCTATTGGTTTATTCACTCCGAATAGACTGATATTGAATAGGTGGCACTCCTCTCCAGCCATCGATCACTAAATCAAAACGCACTATCGAGTCTAGAGCCACGAGATCATCAAAAGTCTCATTAGGACACTTTCCATTTATTCCTTGCTTCTTCACACACTGTGAAAAGTAAGAGATCTTTTATGAGTCCTACGCAGTATTCTTGTTATATTGCCAGAACATCCGAGTAATACGCAAGTATTACAGTGAAGATGGAAATCCTGCTTGAGCCAACATCAAACAAGCTCATGGTAGGTGACACGTGCGGTTCTTTACGAACTAATCTTGTGACAACTGGAAAGAAACTGTAGTTTAATTCTTAATTGAACTTAAACTCGTTCCAGGCCTCTATGCATTATCGTATGATCTTGCCAGAACACTCAGAGTGACACTCTTTAGTGTTTACAGTGACGAGTGGAAATCCTTCTAGTGTTAACATCAAACAGCACTTGGTAGGTGACAAGCAAGATTCAATTTGAATCAAGTTTGTGACAACTGGAAAGCAACGATGGTGAATATCTTAATTGAAATTCACTTGTTCCAGGTTTCATGAATTGACGGCTTCAATCATAAGGATTCTTAATCCAAATGATTCACTCTTTATGTTCGCAGTCAGCTTTGGACGGTCGAATAAAGAGAACGGGTTTACCCCCGAAATCCTGTCAGGAAGTTACTTAATTGAAACTATCCGTCACGAGTACGATATCTAATATCGTCCAACGGTCTTCACCGACCGGAGGTAAAACGCTACTGAATTAGAATAAAATGTCAAGGCCATTTTATTCGTGTCTTATTATGTTGTTGCATTCGAAGACGGTGGCGTTGCTGTGTACCTGTTGAAGACGGTGGCGTTGTCGTGTACCTGTTGAAGACGGTGGCGTTGCGGTGTACCTGTTGAAGACGTCCTCACATGCTTATTCCTTTTGCATCAAATACTCCTGCAAATTCAAGAAAGCATGACCTAAAAGTCTTCCGCTGTATCGACTCTGAAACTTTCAAGAATTCAACAAAGGATAAGTATGTGGGACATGAAGTCACAAAGAGGCAAACATCACAAGAAAATAAAGACTGCACGTGAAAGGCCAAAAGAACGTGCTCCAAGCAAAAGGCTGATATCATTCAACACATATTCACAAAAGGAAGAAAAAGAAAGAAAAGAAGACTACGAGCTCAAGAACAAGATCTAACATGCTAGATTAGGACTTTGTAAATTTGGAGTGACCTCCCTTTGGGGGAGATTGTTGGAAATATGTTTTACGCATTTAGAAAGTCTCGGTCACTCCAACAATGTAGTTATAGGCTCGTAGTTATGTTTAGTTTCATTTATTAAATAGCCTGACCCATGAGCATGTTCATGGGCCGGAAGCCCAAGTCCATTAAGGACTTGGGGTATTTAAACCTCTTTCCACCATGGAAAGAGGTGTTGGTTGTTCATTTCTTACATTTCAATATACAAGTTTCTTTCACTTCTCTCTCTAACTTTATCTCTCTAGAAAAACATCAACCCTCTTGATTCATAAAGATTATCATTGTTTTACAATGTCATTAGTGGTTTGGTTGGTCACGAAAACCGAGACAAGGGGTGTCTCGGTGTTGCTGTTCTGACCCTGCCGTGACCCAAAGGGGATCCGGTGGTGGTATAACTGCCAACCAAAAGTCGAAGAGCCCAACTGGGGTGTTTGTTTATTAATCAGGGGAAAGGAAGGCAGTCAGGGGGTTTTTGGTTTGATACATAGGGGAGTTTTTGGGGTAAGCAGTGGGAACTCGACCAACAGTGGGAACAATAAAACAAGAAGTTGGAAACGTAGCATAAACAGTGGGAAAAATAACCAGCAGGGGGAACTAAGGACTAACAGTGGCTAGGCCCTAGGTCGTGGTGTGTCGGTTTTGGTTTAACCCGAGACATGGGTGTCTTAGGAAGGTTTTGACACGGGTTTCGGGTGATCGTTTGTAATATTAAAATAATGGGATTATTTAATTAACAAATAAATCATTTTTTAGCAAATAAATTTTATATTATAAGTAACTAAGTTATAAAAGTTTTATTAATCTAATTTGGTAAATTAAATTAATATGTTTTAGCAAACTCTTATTAATCAAAGGTATGATTTTATTTAATGATTTAATTTCATGAAAACTATTTCGAAAACCTTTTTGTTAGGGAAACTTTCTATTATGACAGGTTAGTATATATATTAATATTATAGTACCAGATTACAATATATTACCATATCAGAATACACTATAATATACAAGTAATCAGAAATACAGGATGCACACTAATCAGTTATATTAACGAACAATCAGAACTTATCAGATTATATACCAACAGTAACATAAGTATAAAATAAATCAAACTGAGAATAGTTAAGATCAGTAAAAATTAACCGATATCAGTCAACTCATTTCAGGGTCCCTTATTTATGTAGTATCCTTGAAGTAAAAGTCGATCCTTTAGCTTTCATTCTTATTTCATTACTGGACAAGAGGTACGGATTTTCCGTCCTTCAGTATGGACTTTCTTCTATGTATGATTAGGATTTCCCGTCTGCAGCCAAATGTTTTCCCCAGTATATGTTATAAATTATCGGTGATTATTTTAATAGTTTAGATATTTCCTGAGCTTTTACAAGCATGACCAATTATATGTACTAGTTAGGGAGGTACCGTAACCATGACACTTGAGGCACCGGTGTCATGACTCACCTGCGGGAGAGTGATATTCCGCAGTGTTCCACTCAGTTCAGCTTGGCCATTTTATCAGTATTATTAGTGGGGCGTATGGATGCATCCTAGGCTATCAATTTAAAGTTATCAGGTGAATGTGATGTGTGCTCTACATCCTTCACATTGGAGCTGATCCCTCCACCCAACACATTATCTATAGGTCACCCCTCTACAACATGATGAGGTCACCCCTCCAATTATTCATGCCACAGTTGTTACAGTACATGACCTATATAAGCTCTTGGCAATTAAAATACAGTAAATGCATGTTTTCGGATTTAAGAGATAACAATTCATCTTTATTATTTATAAATCAGACTTTTCAGATTCTACACAGATTTCCGCTACAACTTTACTTATTAGTCTTACAACTTGAGTATTTTATCATCTACTTCATTTCAGCAGTTCTTATCATGCTTTATATCCGTTCACTGGGCGATATGCTCAGTCGTAGTTCTTTTCATGTTCTAACGGCAGGTACACCAGGACGCTCTTAGGATTCTGAGAGCATGTGCATTTGGATGGAAGCTATCCAGACTTCTGACTATATGCACTTCTTACATTATTCTGGTTATTTAGAAATTGTTTAGTCCTTTCCATCAGTATTTACTTTTCATGTTTTGAGCTTTTGTTTGGATTACCAATGTTTGATTCTGGTATTTCCTATATGGTCAGTTAATGTTTTAGGACATTTACCTTATGCTTTGATGACACGCCATAAATACACTTAACGGACCACTTATCCAAGTGGGGTGTTACATTATTAAACACTTTTACATAAAATCAAAACCCTAACATCTCCTTGCCTCTTTCTCTCTTGTCACGGCACCCATAGAACACAAGGAAGAATTGGTTTTTGATCTTGTTTGATACGGTAGTGTATTCGTGTTCATCATTATTTAATCCACGCATTCGGTATATCAAACCCTTTTTCTTTGTTTTTATTTATTATGTTAGATCATTAAAAACCAATCAAGAAAACATGTAAAATCAAAGTTTATTCAAGATTTAAATAAAAACAAAGGTGGGGGTGTTTGTTTTGTTTCGATTGCAGCAAACCAAAACCTCTAGGGTCTCGGAGATGTTGTCGTCCAGCAGCCGCAACCCCTCAAGAGGGTCGGCGTGGGTTTTGAACCACCAACCGAAAGCAAATGCTGGCGGTGGTGGTGTTGTAGCTGGCAGTCGCAAGGACCAAGACCCACAATGGGTATCTTGGCCTAGCGGTGTAGTAAGTGTGAAAACGCTTATCCTTTTACCACTTATTTCTAATAATAACAAGACCAAAACGTGTATTTAATGTCATAAAAGGCGGAATTACGCGTTGTTTGTGTTTTTATTATGTTTTAGGACAAAGATATGAAAAAGGAAGAAAACACGGGCTTTCACGGGCTTTTATCGAAGAAAAAGAAAAAAGACGAAGTCAAAAGATCAAAAGTGTAAGAAGAACGGAATTCAAAGGCCTATTCTGTAGATTTATCGAAGAAAAATTCTAAAGTCGGAATTTTAACGAAGTCGAAGAACCAAGTCTACAAAAAGAAGAAAATTAGAAGACGAGTTTAAGTTACCATTCTACTAATCCCGAGACAAAGTCGAGAACGACGAGTTATTTAAAAGATGAGAAGACACGAAGAAAAGAGAGAAGAAAACAACACACTCCCTTCCCCTATATATAGTCTCCTAATATGTCATTAGGAGGCTAGTCTTTAGTTTTTTAATTTTTAGTTAGTTTTATTTTAGTGTGTGTTTTTACTTTTTCTCTCTAGCTTTTCTTTCAAGCTTATCAAACTTTCATCTTAATCTTGTAATCTTGAATCTTAATCTTTAATTTAATCAAGCTTTTTAATAAATTCTCATTCTACCTTTCTTAATCATAATCTATTGTTTTGCTTGAATAATCATGTAGTTGATTTCATCTTGTTGATTGTGTGATTGGTTTGCTTATTCGATTGTGCTTATTGAGTTGGTTTATTTGAGGTTTTTAGATTATTGTGCTTATTGCTTAATTTTTATGTTTACTAGTTTTTAAAATAAGTTAATTTTGGTAGATTTATATTTTTATAAAAAGTTGATTTTAAATAGTTTGATTATTTAGTGTTTTTAAAAGTTTTTAAATTGTGTCTTATTAGCTTTTTCTAAAATTTGAATTGGTAAAAGTTTTGGTTTGTGCTTATTTGATTTTTGCTTATTTTGGCTTAGTTCGGTTTCTCAAAACCCCATTTCTCGACTTACTTGCAAATTATTTTTTCCCGAATTAAGTGCAAGACTCCTTATTCCGAACTACATCAGAATTTCTCTATTCCGGATTGTGTGTGGAATTACATTCCGAAATAGGTCTTGGATTAGTATATTCCGAATTAGGTGTGTTTTAAGTATTCCGAATTGTATCCGGATACGGATTCCGGATTATGTTTTTCTCTTGGATTCCGAATTGAGTCTAAAACCTTTATTCCGGATTATATGTGAAACTTGTTTCCTGAATTATGTGTGTGACATGGATTCCGTATTAGGTTAGGAAAGGTTTATTCCGGATTGATTTAAGTCCTTGGATTCCGACTTGCATTAAGACTCCATATTCCGAACTACGTGCAAACTATCAGATTCCGAATTAGGTAAAGGACGACATATTCCGGATTACATCCGGATCTCATATTCCGAATTACATCAAAGACACCAATTCAGAATTAGGTTTGGGATTGTGGATTCCGACTTATTTTTTTTTCACAGATTCCGAATTAGGTCGGAATCTTTGATTCCAGATTGTTTGGTTTCTTCATTTCCCGACTTATGTTCTGTTCTTGTTTCCCGACTTGTTTTTAAATTTTAATCTTTCCCACCAATTTTACTTAGTTTATTTCTAAAAGTTATATATACTTAGTTTAGTTTATTTCCCACCAATGGGGTTTTAGGTTATATATACATCGATTTGAGATAGACTTTGGTCTCGTTGCCGGTGATCGTGTTTATTGGGCTGCTCGTTTTTTTATTAGGGTTTTTTTTAGGGTTTCGTGGTTGTGTTTGATTTAGGGTTTCTTATTTACTAGGCTGCATGGAGTCTTATGAGGCTGTCTTGCTTGCGAAGGAGGGGACTGTTCATTCTAGGGTCTCCTCAAACCCTAGCGTATCCATTGATTCGACTAATAACACGGTGGATGTGATTAGTAATGATAAGATGGATCCAAGAGAAAAGGCTGTATTACTTAGTAATATGCAACCTTGTACGATTGATTTGATTGGTCAGGTTTTTAAAATGCCATTGCATACGGTGGCTGAAATTCGTGAGCTCAAGCACAATTTAGAGTTGATGAAATTTGCTGTCTGTTCGATGATTTCCAGTGAACGATTGAAGGAGATATATTTTTGTTTGTGTGCGTATGAAGCTGAGTTGATGATCAAGGCGGGTGATTCGAATGATGCAAGTAATGATTGTGTACAGTCGATTGAGGCTATTACCGATGATTTTTCTAAAAAAATGGATACGCTTGCTTCTATTTGTAGTACTAGCGCAAATGATAAGGAGCAGTTCGCTGAAAATGGTATTTTTCGTCAATTGGTGTCAGAAGATATTTTTGAAGGTGTTAATGTCTCTATTCCTCGAAAAGTGGTTCAGAAGGTCAGTCATCGTCTTGAACATACTCTTTATGGTTACTATATTGGAAAGAGAATGGCATTCCCGGTTGTGGATTATTTTGTTAGGAACAACTTGGTGAAACATGGGTTGACACGGATCATGATGACCTCTAAGGGTTTTTTCTTTTTCAAATTCAAACTTGCTGGTTTGGAAGCTGTTTTAGAAGAAGGCTTGTGGCTGATTCGTAATTCTCCGATCATTCTCAAAAAATGGTCGCTGGATACTAGGTTGATTAAGGAAGAGTTGACTCGTATTCCTGTTTGGGTAAAATTACATGATGTGCCTATTCAAGTCTTTGAAGAAGATGGAATTAGTTTGATTGCTTCTTTCATTGGAAAACCTGTGATGCTAGATTCCTACACTAGCACTATGTGTAAGGAGTCATGGGGGCGGAGTAGTTTTGCCAGATGCTTAATTGAGGTTAATGTTGAGGCTGATTTTGTTGATGTTGTTACCGTTGGTGTCCCTTCTCTTTCGGGGGAAGGTTTTACAAAGGAAACTGTCCGTATTGAATATGAATGGAGACCTCCTAGATGTGTTGAGTGTAAGACTTTTGGTCACTCTCGTGATCAATGCTCTAAGAAGGTGGTTGTCTCTCCTATAGTTCTTCCTGCTAGTACTGGTCCATCTATTTCTAATGATGGTTTCCAAACGGTCACCAAAACAAAGAAAAAAATGACGAAATCTATAAAGGGTGGTAAGTTTACTGGTCCATCGGTTCAGTCGAATGTCAAATTTGTTCCTAAAGCTACAATTAGTAACCCGACGAAGGGAGTGACTAATGCAAAAATTGTTTCCTGCCCAAGTTGAAGTCTATTGATTAGTCATCATCAGGTGTTGGGCTATCTACATCAAGTTCTTACTCTGTGTTGGATCAAGATGATGAAGATGACGAGGTTGAAATGGTGTATGATGAAACAACTAATTTATTCTCTAAAACAAATGCAGGTGGAAATTCCTTCACGGTAGCTGTTAGTTAGTTTGGTTCATTTCGTTTTGTGCTAGGTGTTTGTAAGTGTTTATGGCTTGTCATAAGCACTAGATCTAGATGTTTATCAAGCTGTTTAGCTTGAGGTTAATGTGGTACCTTAGCCACATTCCATTTGTACTTTACTGTTTTTTTTGGTTAATCTATTTACCGGAGAAACCCTTTACCAAAAAAAATAATTCTAAAATTGTTTTGTCCTAATTATTTTCAAGTTTACGTTTTTATAAAGTTTACATTTTTATAAAGTTTTAAGTTTCATATTTACTTTTAAAAGTTTTAATTTTTCGTCATTTATTTTTAAACCTTAATTTTTAGTTTAACTTTTAAAACTTTCATTTTTACTCAACGACATTTACATGTTCACTTTCATTTTAAAATATATAATTAACTTTAGTTATTTTCACCAAGTTCTACCGTGCAGCATTCATTCTGAAAAGCAATCAAGGTTAGACATTCTTCTTTACTTTTAATAGCTTTTCCGTTTATGTTATTTGTACACTTAGATAATCAAGCTCCCCCATTTTAGTGACCAACACCAATAATTCCAACCTAAACCGTGATCAATTCGAATTGAATCGATTACGAACAACACTTCTTGAACACAAACGAAATCATTAAATCAAATGACTACAAAAGCTTTAAATCAAATGGCGCCGCTGCCAGCTCTTTTCGTAAAGATTAACGGTTTTTAGTGAGAAAAATTGGATTTTGGGATCCGTTCTTTTGGGAACGTTATTTTCAAGCACAAAAACTTCAAAAATTCTAAAAATAATAATAATAATATAAAATTTTCAAAAATCCAAAAAAATTAAAAAGATAAAAAAACCAAAAATATTGTATTTCATTTTTAGTGGATGCGTACTCGATCTTCGTGTTATTCTGGGCCCGAGACTCGTAGAGACTTAGATATGGCCGGTGTGCATAATAATAATAACAACCCAGCTCACCCAATTTGAATAACAACAACAATAAACATGTCCCTCCACCCGACCTTCGTACGATGGAGGAGCTATGTCAACCAACAATGAACGGACGTGGAGGACCGATTGTGCCGATGAAAATCACGACTCCTGAATTTTCGTTGAAGCGTCACATGATCCAACAAGTTCAAAACGCTAGTCCATTTCGCGGATTACCGGATGATGATGCCAACAAACACCTCGATAAATTCATAATCGTCACTCAAAGCATGAAATTGCTCGGTGTTTCCATGGATTTTCTTCGCCTTCACCTTTTTCCACACACTCTATCCCACCATGCCGAAATGGTTTGATCTTCTTCCCAAAAACTCAATTCATACATGGGACGAAATGACTCAAAAAAATTTTGTCGCGCTACTTTCCACCATCCATGGTCACTAGTCTTCATAATCAAATCAGTGGTTTCACTCAAGAACCTGATGAGTCACTTTTCGATGCTTGGGAACGTTATAATGTCTTGATGGATCGTTTTCCTAATCATAATATACTCCCCGTCACTTTGATTGATACTTTCTACAATGGTTTAACTTTTCGTGATCGTGATACGATTAATGCTGCCGCCGGTGGTACATTCATGAAGAGAAGACCCGAGGAGTGTAGACAACTTATAGAGAACATGACCACTCACCACAAAAAATGGGATTCATCCGCATCTTCAAGAAATAACCCGAGGGACAATGTTTCTTCTACTTCATCAAACCCCGAGATAATCGAACTTACCCGCCAAATAGCCGAGATGAACAAAAATTTCTTAACCATGGCTAAAAACCAATTTCAACAAGTCAAAGCTGTAACACCTTCTTGTGAGATTTGCGGGGCTTCTCATTCATACACCGATTGTCCTTCTAATCATGACAATCCAGAAAATGTGTATGCTGCTAACGGTACCTTTTCCACGGGAGGCTATCAAGCACGTCCTCAAGGTGACCGCAATTTGCTAAGTTATCGTTCAAACAACTTCCTTTCACCACCCAGTTTTCCTCCTTAAAACCAAAACAACTTTAATCGCAACAATCAAAACCAACCTCGAGCTCCTAATCAATATCAAACCCAAAGAAACCCATATCCACCTCAAGGAAATAATCAAGTTTATCAACAAACCACTTATCAACCACCTGCTTACCAAGTTCCCCATCCCAACCAACCCACGGCATATAATCAAGAGGTTGAAACGTACATGAGGACTAACGACGCGCTAGTGAAGAATATTCAGAGTCAAATCATCAACTTGAAAGGTAACATGGCGAAACAAGGGAATGATCTTCGAGCCGAGCTTAGGAATGACATGCGAAACTCTTTAAGCAGTCAAACGAATGACTTAAGGGATATGATGGCTAGTTTCTTCCCAAGTAATCAAACCTCTGCTTCGGGTTCTCTTCCGAGTAATACCGTTGCTAATCCAAGAGGGGAGATGAAAGAAATCACCACCCGAAGTGGAAAAGGTTGTAAGGAACTCGAGATACCTACACCTACACCGGTGATTGTGACAAAGTAAAACGAGCCCCCTTCACCGATTCCTCCAACTTCTACTTCTACCCCTCCACCACCCAAGGATGTGAGTGAGAATTCTGTTCCAAAGCCTTCGTCTCAACCCGATATACCTTATCCTTCAAGGTTGAGGAAAGAGAAATTGAAGAACAAGGATGATATTCAAGTTTCAAACTTTCTTAAAATGTTTAAACAATTGAATTTCAACATCCCCTTTGCCGAGGCGCTCGCTCACATGCTTAAATATGCTAAAATATTTAAAGATCTTCTCAGTGATAAGGAAAAACTCCTTGATATTGCTCAAACCCAACTTAATGAGAATTTCTCCGTGGTTCTTTTAAGGAAATTACCAACCAAACTTGGTGATTCGGGTCGCTTTCTCATTCCTTGCAACTTTTTCGGGGTAGATAATTGTATGGCCCTAGCCGATCTAGGTGCTAGTATCAGTTTAATGCCATTAAGTGTTTGGAAACAATTATCTCTACCCGAGCTAGTCCCCACACGAATGACATTGGAATTAGCTAACCGTACGGTTTCTTATCCGGCGGGGATTGCCGAAGATGTCTTCGTCGGTGTCGACAAATTCACCTTTCCGGCGGATTTTGTTGTCGTTGTCTACGAGTTGGATCCCCGTGTTCCATTAATCGTTGGACGTCCATTCTTAAGGACCGGTCGTACTCTCATTGATGTAGCCGCGAGCGAATTAATCATGAGAGTTGGTGATGACAAAATCGTCTTCAACGTGGGTAAACTTTCTAACAACCTTATGAACACGAGAGCGTTAATTTCATTGACGTTTTGATGAGGCTTGTGAAGAACATTTCAAAGACACTTGTAAAAGTGGTTTTTCTTCTCTACCCATTGTTGAGACTGTTGCCCCTATTGTTCCCTCATTGACTCTATTTGGAGAAAGTGATTTTCTTTTGAAAGAATTTGAAGCAAGCTTAGGGGATGTGGACTTAAAATATGACGATTCTCCCTCCGATTGGGACGAAGACATTCGTACCATTGAGAAACTTCTCAATGAGGACCATATTTCTCCACCTTCTCCTATGGAAATCACAAACGATGATCCGAATTTGACTACGCCTTCCATTGACAATCCTCCGGATTTAGAGCTTAAAGATTTACCGTCTCATCTTGAATACACTTTCCTAGAAGGCAATAAGAAGTTACCCGTCATCATTGCAAAGGACTTAAAAAAGGATGAAAAATCTCGACTTATCGATGTGCTCAAAAATCATAAAAAAGCAATTTCTTGGAAAATTTCTAACATTCGCGGATTTGATCCTAACTTTTTTACTCATAAAATTCTCATGGAAGATGACATTAAACCCGCAATCCAAAGCCAAAGAAGGGTTAATCCAAAAATTCATGACGTCATCAAGAAAGAAGTTATCAAACTATTAGATGCCGGAATGATTTACCCTATTTCGGATTCGCATTGGGTTAGTCCCGTCCATTGTGTGCCTAAGAAAGGCGGAATAAACGTTGTTCCCAGTGAAAACAACGAGTTGATTCCTACTCAACTTGTCACGGGTTGGCGATTTTGCATAAACTATCGCAAGCTCAATGATGCCACTCGTAAGGATCATTGCCCTCCTCCTTTCATGGATCAAATGCTCGAGCGTTTAGCGGGTAATGACTACTATTGCTTCTTAGACGGTTTCTCCGGGTATTTTCAAATTCCCATCGATCCAAAAGACCAAGAGAACCACATTCACTTGTCCTTATAGAACATTTGCTTACAAAAGAATGCCTTTCGGCTTATGCAATGCTCCCGGGACTTTCCGAAGGTGTATGATGGCTATATTCCATGATATGGTTGAAGAAACTATGGAAGTCTTTATGGATGATTTCTCGGTCTATGGTGATTCTTTCTCTACTTGCCTTGCCAATTTAGAACTTATGCTCAAACGGTGTGAAGACACACGTCTCGTTCTTAATTGGGAAAAATGCCATTTCATGGTCAAAGAAGGCATTGTTCTATGTCATAAAATCTCCAAAGCCGGTCATGAAGTCGACCGTGCTAAAGTCGATGTGATTACTAAATTACCTCCTCCTTCAACCGTGAAGGGTGTGAGAAGTTTTCTTGGTCATGTGGGTTTCTATCGTCGATTCATTCAAGATTTTTCTAAGATCGCTCGCCCGATGACCCACCTCTTGGAAAAAGATACCCCTTTTATCTTCTCTAAAGAGTGTATCGAATCTTTCAATCTTCTTAAGTGTAAATTAACTAAGGCACTGGTCTTAGTTACCCCTAATTGGGAGTTACCTTTTGAATTGATGTGTGATGCTAGCGATTTTGCTATTGGAGCGGTTTTGGGACAAAGAGTCAATAAACATTTCCAACCAATCCATTACTCTAGCAAGACAATGACGGGGGCTCAATTGCACTATACCACTACCGAAAAAGAGCTTTTAGCTGTAGTGTATGCTTTTGAAAAATTCTGCCCATATCTTGTCCTTTCCACCACCATCGTTTATACCGATCATTCCACGTTGAAGTACTTGTTAACAAAACAAGATTCTAAACCAAGACTTATTCGTTGGGTTTTACTCGTTCAAGAATTCAAAATATAAATTCGTGATAAAAAGGGAGCGGAAAACCTAGTCGCGGATCATCTTAGTAGACTCGAGGATCCTTATCAAGGGGAACTCCCAAATAAAGAGATTAATGAATCTTTTCCCCTTGAGGCCTTGATGTCTATTAACTCCAATCATGATGAGACCCCATGGTTTGCGGACATTGCAAACTATTTAGCGGGTGGTGTTCTTATGGAAGGGTTATCGTCCCAACAAAAGAAGAAATTCTTCAAGGATGTGAAAACTTACTATTGGGCGACCCTTATCTCTTCAAACAATGTGCTGACTTGATCCTTCGTCAATGTGTTGACGGACCCGCAGCTTTACAAATATTGGAAGCTTGCCATATAGGACCAACTGGTGGTCACTTTGGTCCCAATTACACCGCGAAGAAAGTTTTCGATTCTGGATTTTATTGGCCTACCATTTATCGTGATGCACACGAAATGGTTAATCATTGTGATGCTTGCCAACGACAAGGCAAGATCACACATAAAGATGAGATGCCTCAAAATTTCATCAAAGAGTGTGAAATCTTTGACGTATGGGGCATCGACTTTATGGGGCCATTTCCATCATTTATAGGGAACAAGTACATCCTCGTAGTCGTTGACTACGTATCTAAATGGGTTGAAGCAAATGCTTTACCTACGAACGATGCGAGGGTGGTTGTGAACTTTCTGAAACAACTATTTGCTCGATTCGGTGTTCCTCGTGCTATCATCAGTGATCGCGGGACTCATTTTTGCAATGATCAATTTGCTCGAGTCATGGCTAAGTATGGTGTCAATCACCATTTTCCACCGCGTATCATCCACAAACAATTGGTCAAGCCGAGATTTCAAACCGTGGACTTAAGAGAATCTTAGAGCGTACTGTGGGAGAGCATCGTGCCTCATGGGCCGATAAGTTATATGAGGCTTTATGGGCTTTCTGTACCGCATATAAGACACCTATTGGTTGCACTCCATATCGTCTAGTGTACGGAAAGTCATGCCACCTCCCCATTGAGTTGGAGCATAAGGCTTATTGGGCCTTAAAACGGGATAATTTTGATATCAACAACGTCGGTGATCTTAGGATGATCCAACTCAATGAACTTAATGAACTTAGGAATGAAGCTTATGAAAATTCGTTGATCTACAAGGAGAAAACCAAGCTCATTCATGATTCTAAGATCAAAAACCGAGAGTTCAAAATTGGTGATCAAGTTTTACTCTTTAACTCTCGGTTGAAAATCTTTTCGGGCAAGCTTAAGAGCCGTTGGTCTGGTGCATTCACCGTCGCCAAAGTCTTCCCTTATGGCACCATTGAGTTATCGCAACCAAATGGGCCAAACTTTAAGGTGAATGGCCAGCGTGTTAAGTTGTACTTTGGTGAAGACATATCTCATGAGATGATTACATCCCTCACCACGTTTCCCTTGAATTAGTTCTGGGTCGAGTCAGGCCCGTGACTCGGTTAAGAAAACAAGCGCTTCTCGGGAGGCAACCCGTTGATCTATCCTTTTCCCTATTTCATAATAAGTGTAAGGGGAGCTACATAGGGTTTGTTGTCTTGTTTCTTATGATGTGCAGGGATTAAAGCTTCAAAGCGCACTTTTGATGATGTTTGACGACCCGTGATCCCGTGTACCCGTCTTCCCGGTTATCCTAAACTGTCGTGATTCAATATTTCATATCTTATATGTTCACATTGGAATCACTATAGTTGTCTCTTCCTTACAAGATTTAAACAACGTGCACAATATCCTAAGTGTAGGGGAGTTTACTCCCACATGCTTCAACATTGAGGACAATGTTTATATCAAGTGTAGGGGGACTTCTATCGAAGTTAAGTGGGCTTTTCCACTAATTTGTCCTCATTTTAACCGGAAAATCTAATTTTTTGACATTTTTTCAAAATTTTTGATCTATTTTGGCCAAGTAGTATTTTTCATTTATTCTCTCTTATGTTCTTTCCTTTTGTTATCGCATCGTATGTATATATTTCATTTCAAAAATAAAGCCAAAAGAGAAAAATAAAGTTAAATAAAATGGTTTTAAGGAGTTTATATGTCTTTGATATATTAGGCCCGTCATGAATCTTTTGACTCAACACGAGTTTACTTATCTAAGTTTACTCTTGCTAGTATCCTTAACTTGTTTAAATCAAGTTTTGCTAGGCTTTTATATAGGGAACTTTAAATCGTGAAAGTCTTAACTCCTTCGGGTTAAGAACAAGAACTTTTCACAAGTTCCTATAATTGATCCTAAAAAGTCGTTTATCAAGGGAACTTTAAAATGCGAATTCTAAACTTGAAAAAGTCTAAGAAGTTGCAAGATCCTACAAATGACTTGAAAATCCAAAACTTTGATTTAATAGGCTAAGCATCCACGAGTCTCATTCCTTGAGATTTTAAATTATGGAGAACGTGATATGATAGAGTCAATTATAAGTTTGGTATTCTCTCATGAATTTATGTGAGTTAATTATGAGCTTTTTCTCCCATCGCTTGTTAATAAATTTAATTGCAATAAGTAAGGTTGTACGATTTGAAAAGTTACTTAGCTTCTAGCACAAGGTCGTTTAAAAGTTGCTCGGTATTAATTAGAGTTCATAGCCAAGGCATAACTTATTGAAGCGGGATGCGAAGATTGGCGAGTCCGAAAAGGCCCTAACAAGGCATGAGGGCTATATTTTGTTGCTAAGGATCCAAAGTGATGTGAAGAATCATTTATCAAAAATCAATATGAAGGATCAAGACACACGATGAAAAGCAAATACTCAACTAAAGATCATGGAAAAGTCTATCCGAAAATACCCTAGCAAGGTATGAGGATAAATAGATCCAAGTCCTAAAAGGAGGCGGATTGTTGTATATCAAAATCCAAAATAAATATTGGATAAAAATGAAGAAGTCGTGGTCCAAGTATGAAGAATCTCTCAAAAACTTCAAGTGAAGAAATTCCTATTATGAAGAGAAGACCATTATTTCAAGAACGTCTCTCAAGATTTGAAGTATGAAGTCACTGCCAAATATCAGTTCGAGAAAGGTCTCAAATCGTGAAGCGAGTTATGCCAAGATATGAAATTTATGAGGTCCCGAGAAGCAGTTTTAAAATATTTTGTCCTTTAGCTAACTATTGATTAAATCGTCCCACTTTATTTTCAGCCAAAATAAACTATCGAAATAAGTCAACAATGCATCCTCGTGATCATTCAAGACAACAATAAAATATAAGAGATACACCTAGGAATAAGGGAGTCTAAGTGAATAATTGGGTCACATGAGTTTGTGTTAGCTTACTAACTTATAATAACAATGATCTCGTTTATAAGCTTGGTGTGGGGAACGTGAAACTTGAGAGTGATAAACATTCATGACAACCAAATCCCTAATGTAAGTCTTCGATCTCTTTACTTGTTCTTCCTTATTGCATTTTGTAATTTTCTTATCTTTTTAGTTTCCTTAGCGTTTAGTAATTAATAAAGGCCAAGGTAGGTTAATTATGATGAAAAATGTAAACCGTGCTTTGAAATTATTGCATTGCATGAGGGCAATGCAATGGTCAAGTGTAGGGGATTTAATAAGTGTGAAAACACGTATCCTTTTACCATTTATTTCTAATAAGACCAAAACGTGTATTTAATGTCATAAAAGGCGGAATTATGCGTGGTTTGTGTTTTTATTGTGTTTTAGGACAAAAATATGAAAAAGGAAGAAAACACGGGCTTTCACGGGCTTTTATCGAAGAAAAAGACAAAAGACGAAGTCAAAAGATCAAAAGTGTAAGAAGAACGGAAGTCAAAGGCCTATTCTAAAGATTTATCGATGAAAAAGTTTAAAGACGGAAGTTTAACGAAGTCGAAGAACCAAGTCTACAAAAAAATAAAATTAGAAGACGAGTTCAAGTTACCATTCGACTAATCCGGAGACAAAGTCGAGAACGATGATTTATTTAAAAGACGAGAAGACAAGAAGAAAAGAGAGAAGAAAACAACACACTCCCTTCCCCTATATATAGTCTCCTAATATGTCATTAGGAGGCTAGTCTTTAGTTTTTTCATTTTTAGTTAGTTTTATTTTAGTGTGTGTTTTACTTTTTCTCTCTAGCTTTTCTTTCAAGCTTATCAAACTTTCATCTTAATCTTGTAATCTTGAATCTTAATCTTTAATATAATCAAGCTTTTTAATAAATTCTCATTCTATCTTTCTTAATCATAATCTATTTTTTTGCTTAATTAATCATGTAGTTGATTTCATCTTGTTGATTGTGTGATTGGTTTGCTTATTGTATTGTGCTTATTGAGTTGGTGTGTTTGAGGTTTTTAGATTATTGTGCTTATTGCTTAATTTTTATGTTTACTAGTTTTTAAAATAAGTTGATTTTGGTAGATTTACATTTTTATAAAAAGTTGATTTTAAATAATTTGATTATTTAGTGTTTTTAAAAGTTTTTAAATTGTGTCTTATTAGCTTTTTCTAAAATTTGAATTGGTAAAAGTTTTGGTTTGTGCTTATTTGATTTTTGCTTATTTTGGTTTAGTTCTGATTCTCAAAACCCTATTTTCCCGACTTACTTGCAAATTGTTTTTCCCGAATTAAGTGCAAGACTCCTTATTCCGAACTACATCAGAATTGCTCTATTCCGGATTGTGTGTGGAATTACATTTCGAACTAGGTCTTGGATTAGTATATTCCGAATTAGGTGTGTTTTAAGTATTCTGGATTGTATCCGTATACGGATTCCGGATTAAGTTTTTCTCTTGGATTCTGAGTCTAAAACCTTTATTCCGGATTATATGTGAAACTTATTTCCCGAATTATGTGTGTGACGTGGATTCCGAATTAGGTTAGGAAAGGTTTATTCCGGATTGAGTTAATTCCCTGGATTCCGACTTGCATTAAGACTCCATATTCCGAACTATGTGCAAACTATCACAATTCGAATTAGGTAAAGGACGACATATTCCGGATTACATCCGGATCTCATATTCAGAATTACATCAAAGACACCAATTCCGAATTAGGTTTGGGATTGTGGATTCCGACTTATTTGTTTTTCACATATTCCGAATTAGGTTGGAATCTTTGATTCCGGATTGTTTGGTTTCTTCATTTCCCGACTTATGTTCAGTTCTTGTTTCCCGACTTGTTTTTAAATTTTAATCTTTCCCGCCAATTTTACTTAGTTTATATTCAAAAGTGTTTTGTCCTAATTATTTTCAAGTTTACGTTTTTATAAAGTTTACATTTTTATAAAGTTTTAAGTTTCAAATTTACTTTTAAAAGTTTTAGTTTTTCGTCATTTATTTTTAAACCTTAATTTTTAGTTTAACTTTTAAAGCTTTCATTTTTACTCAACGACATTTACATGTTCACTTTCATTTTAAAATAGATAATTACCTTTAGTTATTTTCACCAAGTTCTACCGTGCAGCATTCATTCTGAAAAGCAATCAAGGTTAGACATTCTTCTATACTTTTAATAGCTTTTACGTTTATGTTATTTGTAGACTTAGATAATCAAGCTCCCCCTTTTTAGTGAACAACACCAATAATTCCACCCTAGACTGTGATCAATTCGAATTGAATCGAGTACGAACAACACTTCTAGAACACACAAAATCATTAAATCAAATGACTACAAAAGCTTTAAATCACGGTGTGAACCGAGACCCACTAGGAAGTGCTCGGAGGTTATTAGACGCAGGCAGGGGGGACGCTAGCGTAGGCTGGGGGGCTATTTGGTTCGGCGCAGTAGCGAGCCGAGAGCCGTAGGCTCTCGGTGAGTTGTTGTGGCTCGATCGTCGGGTCTCGGGTCGGGGCTCGACAACTTAACTTTTTCAGGAACATGTAATTAAACCGACATGTAAATTAAGTTATGTTATGTTTTAATTAATTTAGTTATTAATTAATTTTGGTTTACTTAAACTAAAACTTATGTTATGTTTATTTAAATAAAACTATGATAAAATATGTATGTACATTTATTTAAATAAACTTAGGTTATAGTAATTAATTAATTAAATATTCATGAACCTGGATTTAATTAATTAAAACTTAGGTTAAATTAATTAATATCTTTTATGGTAAAGTTTAATAACAGGCATTATGTAATATTATTAATTAATAGTAAACTTATAATAACATGACATGATATTATTAATTAATAAGAAGCTAAGTATTTATTAATTATTAAACTTTATAATATTATAATAATACATGATATAAAATTTGCATATAATTAATTATGAAATTATATTATTTATGGCAACGTGGTAAATATAGAAATATACAAAATATGGTAACATGTTATTTATGTTGATACATTGAATATAGTAACATACTATTTATGGAAACATGCTAAATATGGAAACTTTTTATTTTTGAAAACGTACTAATTATGGAAACTTTCTATTTTTAGAAACTTACTATATAAGGAAACCTGCTATTTTTAGAAAGTTACTCATTATGTTATAACAAGTATAATAACACTTAAAACATGAAACACATGAAACTATAAGAAATACATGATTAAATCATGAAAGAATAAGCCAAGATAAGAACAAGTATAATAAGTATGAACACGTCAAGTAAACCAAATAACAAGTATGTATAAGTAAAACCGACTCTTATTCATGTCCCTTTATATGTAGCTATTGTGAAGTCGGAGTGATCGTCTACGTTCGTTTTCGTCTTCATTTACTGGACATAAGGTACGGATATTCCGTCCATCGGTAAGGACATATTTCTTCCTTTATTATGATTCCCCGTTTGCAACCATCTGTTTTCCCCAGTAGTTTAAGTGTCTTAAACATATCAGTATATGTATGATTATTTTAGATTGCCTGAGCTATATACATGCATGCCAGTTTCACCTAGTTATGGGGGTTCCATAACCATAGCACTAGAGGCACCGGTGTTATGACTTTTCTACGGTGAGAGTGATTGCTCGCAGCGTCCCTTTACAGCTTTGGCCAGTATTGTTATTATCATGTGGGGCGAAATGGGTGAATCCTAGGACAAGTAGTATGATTTCATGGTAACTGTGGTGTGTGCCTTGCATCCATTACTGGAGTTGATCCCTCCAATCATTTTATATATTAATTAGAGGCAGCCCCTCTAATTGCATGACGAGGTCACCCCTCCTAGTATTCATGCACGTAGATATAACATAATCTATATGGGCTCTCGGCATATTTAAAATACAGATTTTCATGATAAACTAATCTTAAGTCTTTTCAGAAATATAAATCAGTTTTATGAACTTAAACCAGGTTTTCCAGAACATTTATTATTCCACTTCTATTTTATTCATTTCATTTAATTATTTGCTTATGTTTATGCTTTACATTCTATGATATATATCCGCATATGAAGCGTATTGCTGAGCCATATTTATTTTTCCATGTCCCAATATGGCAGGTACTAAAGGGAAAAGCTAGGAATCCAAGAGTACGTGCATGGAATGAGGCGCCAGCTTTCTTTCATTCTTTTATGCATTTACATACTTTTGCTTTGTTGGACATTGTTTAGTCCTTTTCCTTTACATTCTACTTTTGCATTTCGTGTGTGGAGCTTATATTAGATCTGATGTTTGTTTCCGGATTCTTTATGGTCATTTAATGTTTTAAACATTTACCTTGTATGCTTTGATGATATGCCATAATTATCCTGTGATATTCTGTTTATCAAAATGGGGTGTTACAGTTATGGTATTAGAACCCAAGGTTTCGACCTATAGGCTCTTAAAAATTGACATGTGGCTAGTGGGTAGTCATCAGTGTCTTCCTAGAACTGACAGTTTGTTTTCATGCATTCATTTAATGTATCATTGTTGCAGGAATTTTGACTAAGTAATGGTTGGGGCAGGACTGGCCTTATTTAGTCACAAGTGCTTTTAATCGAATCATTTTGCTTGGTGAACCGACCCATAGGCATTCACATTAGCTCATGGCTTTTCATTTTGTTGAACCGACCCATAGGCGTTCATCTTCGCTATGTCAATTTGTTTTCATGTCATTTGCATTTGGCTATGCCTTCATGAACTGTTTCATGCATCATTTTATTATGTTTAAGCATATGTTCTAATCATATTAATCATTTCATTTTTTTTAAACTGTCAGATGGTCATGACACGCGAACAAGAGCTAGCAGCAATTGTCCAAGCAGCTCTGCAAGCCATGCTTCCCTAAATCAGGAACCAAATTCGGACTGAATACAAGAACGTCTGGAATCAGAACAAAAATCCTGCTCCTCCTCCACCGATTACTTTGCACACTTGGCTTGAGAGGTTGAACAAGGAGAAGCGAAGATCTTTTGACAAGGCTGAGAATTCATCTGATGCAGAAGACTGGATTTCGCATATGGATAATATTTTTGATGCTATGGGATGCGATGGTGTCTACAAGGCAATGTTGGCTTGCTATAAGTTTGAGGGTGATGCCCTACATTGGTTGAGAGCTTACAAGTTAGCTAATGGATGTGATGTTTGGCTAGCTGCATTGACTTGGGCTCATTTAAAGACTTTATTATATGGGCAGTTCTTTCTGACATTTGAGCAGGAATGACTCAAGAGGGACTATCACTCCATTCGTTAGAGAATTGGAGAGACTAGCACTGAGTTCATGCAGAGGTTTCTTAGGTTGGTTGGATTCTTAGGTGATGTTGCAGGTACTGCGAGAGAACAAGCCAAGCACTTTCGTTGGGCTCTACACGCCTCTACAATAGCTCGTTTGCTTAGTGCTATTGATTGCAGTGTTTTACCACACCTTTTGGAAAAGGAGGTAAATAGGGAAAGTATTAAATACGACGGTTTAGGAAAACCGTGTACAAATGACCCTAATGAAAGTTCGTTTCCCAGTGAGGTATATGTGTGTGAATAATTCGTAACTGATTTGAGATTAATAATGAAGAGAAGGGGATGAGAAAATAGAATGACGAAGACGTGAAATTAATTACTACGATGACTAAACGTAAAACCGTAAAAATAGCTAAAATAAAAATTTATTCTAAAAATTCCCAAAAAAAATTACCAAAAATCAAAATAAATAAACTAAGAGTTTACCAATGATCAAAACTTTTTCAAACCTTTTAATTAATTAAATATTAATTTTTAAATGCTAATTAAAGACCTAAAAATCAAATTAAATATCAAAAATCCCAAATGAATATTTTTCAATTGGTAAACCTCTAAAATAACCCTAAAAGATTAAAAACTATTTTTATAAATTTTTAAACTAATAAAAACTATTTAAAATGATTTAAAAACTATTAAAACATAAAATAATTATAAAAATTAATCTTATGATGATAAAATTAATCTAAGAGTTGCAAAAATCCTATTTATATGTATTAAAGCTAAGAAAAATATAAAAAGTGCAAAAATGTGAAATTTGAAAAATAATATTAAAATAATATTAAAAATCCAAAAATAATAAAAATTTCTAAAAACTTGCAAACTAGTTTATTTTAACCTAACTAATCAGAAAATGAAAGTAAATTACCAAAATACCCCTAATGGGCCCCCAAATGGGCTAAAACCAAAAACAGTCAACACTAAAGGGCTTTTGGGCCCAAAAAGTCAAACTAAGCCCAAATGACTTGAAAAAGCCCTATCTGACTCAAAATTTAATTCTAACCACAAAAGTCTGAGGGCCCAAAAGCTGATTTTGAGCTTATCACAACTTAAAAGGTCAACAGCTTATTCTTATTGGGCCAATAAGCCCATTAAGCAATAAGCCAATGCCATAAGCTCTGCTTAAACACACAACCTTCTTTTGAGATGCCTAAGAGATCTGTAAAAAGAAATTTTGAAAAAGCTCACTCAATAAGCCAGAAATAAGCAAAATAGAAATCCACAAAACGACAAAATAGTCGGGTTAGAGTTCTAGGGCGTTTCAGAAGCTCTGGTTTGTTGCAAAAGCTCACAAATAGCTTAACTAAGAATAATCAATCAAGAAAACCACAAAAAGCCAAGTAGAATAAGCTGTGTGAACTAATAAGCTGGCTGAAAAAGCCAAATAAGCTAGTTTTCTAGCAAAAGCTTAACCAAAAGACTTGTAACCTTCCAGACTTGTTATTAAGCTAAGAAAAATGAGCTCTATTAAAAAACCAAGTTGTTGCATGTACCAATAAGCAGTTCTAAAAAATAAGCCAAATTGTGCTTATTTGACCAAAAGTCAAAGTGCTCCTAAGTTCACCAAATGATCAGGGATGGATTATAGGCTTGTTATAAGCAACTTTTATGAAGAACTCAAGGAGGAGTTCTTGTGAATCAAGAGGTCAGTTGACCAATTGATGACAGATTTTGGCAAAAAGGGCTTAATAAGCCAGTTAGCTTATAAGCCAGCAACCAAGCAAACCAAATAGCAAAATCTACTCACAAGCAGCACATAAACAAGATCCAAGCAATAAACAAGCAGGGCAAACACTAGAATGACAAATGCAAAGACAAAATGAGGTGGTCACTTTGCTGATGCAAATGACCACTTCAGCCAACTTTGATAAGCCCTAGCTCCTTCTATAAGCCACCAAATTCAACAAACAGATAATGCACAGATAGCTTATCACCTAAACTATTCCCAAACCTGATTTCAGACCGTAGATCCAACAAACAAAGAAGTTATTGGATCTGATTTGTTTGACCAATTTCAAAACACTTTTTATAAGATTTTTACAAAACTTCAAATCCCTTTTCTAAACTTTAAAAAACTTAACCAATGACTAAAACTTTCTTAATATGACTTGTTTAGACCTCCCAAACCCTAAGAACCAAGGGCACAAGGCCACAAGGCCTTATGAACCAGTAAACCCAAACAGCCTTTTATAAGCCCTTTTTCAAAGCAACTTCTTAATTCTACAAACAACCTACTGATTTTAATGATCAAATAGCTACACTAGGTGACAACTAACAGATACCAACCATAAAATACAAACATAAACACAAAATCACAAAATCACATAGCAAAACATAAAACAGTCAATATCATGTGATTTTTTTAGAGGAATCTTAACAAGAGGTTATACCTATCCTCCACAACATCCTAGGAGGATCAGCAATGCTCCTTGGACCTTGTTCAACAAATAGAAAAAGACCAAGTTACTTCAACAAAGGAGATGATGACTGCCTTGGTTGATGTTTCAAAGTAGAAACTCAAGGACTTGATTTCTTCAACACAATGAACAAACATCCCAACCAAAGGCTCCAATCCCTTCACAAGCTTGGTGTCAACAAGCTTGTAAGAGCTTATAGCTTTTGGTCAAGGATTAGTACAAGAAAAATAGCAAAATCAGAAACCACTTTTCAAGCTTATTTCAAACTTGAAAACCTTACCAAACATAAACGTCCTTGAACCACAAGATTCAAGCACACTTATAACATATAATGGAACTCAGAATTACCCTTAAACAACACCAACTTTCAAAAACATAAAAAGGAATTACAATTTTCTCAAAATACCAACTTTTATAAAATTCAAAAAGGAATTACAATGTTTAAAAGGTAAAACTGGAACAAAGGCCTCACCACTGGTTGGGGTCCTTTTATAGAGTACAAGGGATGATTCTAGAACTAGAAAATACATGAAACCCTAGCTAGGAATTCCCAAATTTTCCCTTGAGTGCATTGAGTTGTTTAGCTATCCAAAATGATCTTGAGCGTTCCTTTTAGCTTTGTAACCAAGCAAAGAGTGTCAGCTGTTGGTTTGGACACGTGGCATTCCTTGGAGGTTAAGTTGTGATGTGATAGGTGGACGGCTTGAATGGTAGGGTCACTTGGTGAGTGGAAATTAGGGTTTTGGTTGTGGGATAAGTTTCTGCATGTGTGAATCAAGCGTGGGTAGGGTTAATTGTAATTTACCCTTTGTTTAAGTGAAGGTAAATTTGGGTGGGATGAATGGTGAATAGTAGTAAGTTTGATCCGAAAAAGGTGGGGAGGTGGTGTTTGGCGCGTGTTTGTGTGATTTAAACTTTGGAAATTGACAATAGCAGCCCTTGTGTTTTGGTGAAATGTGTATATCATGTTTTTCAGCCAACAAAACCATTTTCCTTTGTTAATAAACTTTCAAAGTTTATAGTTTTGCCACAAAACTTTGGTAAAAGGGTTTCAAGGGTTATTTTTGCAACTTTTGCATATTTGAGGGACTGATCTTGGACATCCTTGATCTTCAAAGGTCTTCATTGTATCTTTGACTTCATGAGGGACCATTATTGACAATTTAGAATAGTTGAGGGACTAAACTTGCCAATCCTTCAAAGTTGAAGGAACATTTTGTAATTTTGACAAACTTAAGGGACAAAACTTGTAATTATGAATATACAAGGGTTTTAAGTGTCATTTCTTCATATTTTGAGGATCAATCTTGTACATCTTCAAGTCTTCAAGGGTTTATCTTGGATAATTCATGAACTAGGGCCCGGTTCTTTGTACGGCTTCGTTTCTCGTGTCCGTTTTTCATTGTTTCTTGTGATCTTTTGTATTTTTCATGATATCCTTACCTAAAACACACACGTAAACAAATACAAGCATATATATGGTAATTTATGACATTTTTGGACATTTAAAGCCCGAAAAGAACGATGAGATCATGTACAAATGCCATCTCATCACTCCCCCATACTAAGCCATTGTCGTGCCCTCACGCAATGCTAGAATAAAGTATCACCAAAATTCAATTTTATTACCCTTTATTGAAAAGTAAAAGACTTGCAACAATACTACGAAGATGTGTAAAGACATAATGTATGATATTCATCACGAATGTGACTTTAGGGTCAATGAATAGAAACAAGTAAATGTCCCATAGAGTAAATTTCATCATCCTTTATTGTCATACATTCCATGCTAAGTGCAAAAACGAGATCATTGTTGGTACAAGTCACAATGCTAACACTACTCATGCGTCCAAATTGTGTAATACTTTTTCTCCCCTCAATCCTAGTTATTATAAAAGGAAATGGGTTACTAGAATTTGTTAACTATTTGTCATGGATCACAAGTGATTCAAATTGACTTATTTGAGTATTTATTAGTCCGAAAGCAAAGTAGCACGATTTAATCGATAGTTAGCCGAAGGACAAAATCTTTTAAAACGGATTCTCGTGTATCTCCTTAAGTTCATATCTTGGCATAACTCGTTTCAAGATTTGAGACCATTCTCGGACCGATATTTAGCATGTACTTCATACTTCAAATCTTGGGAAGACGTTCTTGAAATTATGGTCTTCTCTTCATATTTTGGAATTTCTTCACTTGACGTTTTTGAGAGATTCTTCATACTTTGACCACGACTTCATCATTTTTCTTCAATCTTTATTTTGGACTTTGATATACAACGATCCGCCTCCTTTTCGGACTTGGATATATTTATCCTAATACCTTGTAAGGGTCTTTTTGGATAGACTTTCTCCATGATCTTTAGGGGAGTAATTGCTTTTCGTCGCGTGTCTCGATCCTTCATATTGATTTTGGAATAATGATACTTCACATCATCTTGGATCTTTAGCTACAAAATAGAGCTCCTCATGCCTTGTTAGGGCCTTTTTGGATCTTTACCAATCTTCGCGTCCCGCTTCAATAAGTTATGCCTTGGCTATGAACTCTATTCAACCCCGGGCAACTTTTAAACGATCTTGTGCTAGAAGCTAAGTAATCTTTTAAATCATACGACCTTACTTATTGCCATTATTTTTATTCCTAATGCATTGATCTTATGGGAGAAAAAGCCACAATTAAAAACATATGAGTTTTTAAAAGACATTTTCATGTTCTACGTTTAACATGATCACTTGTCTAACTCTATCATTTCTCGTTCTTCACTATTTAAAGACCTCTAATTAAAGAGACTCGTGAATACTTAGCCATGCAAGTCAAAATTAAGCCAAATTTGGATTAGCTTTCAATAAGACTATATCAAATAAAAATTTTGGGTTTTCAAGCCACCTATAGGATCTTGCACTTCCTTGGACTTTTTCAAGTTTAGAGAATGCATTTTATAGTTCCCTTGATAAGTGACTTTCTAGGATCAATTATAGGAACTTGCGAAAAGTTCTTGTTCTTAACCCGAATGAGCTAAGACTTTCGCGTTTTAAAGTTCCCTATATAAAAGTCTAGCAAAACTTGAATTGAGCGGGTTAAGGAATGTAAAGGGATCCAAATGCCCATCAAGTCAAAAATTAGCTCTTATTCTACCCATCGGAAAATATACATTCGTGTCTTAAAAACACTTATTAAAACTAAGAAAAATTTTAAAATTTGGCCATTTTTAGCCTTATTAGCAACAAAACAAAACAAAACATTGAAAATTGGAAAACGTGAGGGCGTAGCAAAGCAAGTACCTGTTCACCCCCATACTAAAAGTAAACATTGTCCTCAATGTTTCGAGTCTAAAGGTGGAGCACCCCCATACTAGAGACGAAGAATCGAATGCTTAGGATCTAGCATGGAGAGGGTGATCAACAATATATCTAAAGCCGTTTATGAATTATGCTAAAAGATAAGTGTTAGAACAATAAAGGATATGTCATTGATTCGTGAAAAACTTCTTCAAACAAACGATAGAGGCTCACGTAAACGAACACGAGAGTCTTCAATCGTGGATGATGATGATGATCTAGATAACACAATCACAAACAACAACGAGACAACTAGTTGGAACGGCACAAATCCCCTCTCATTATTTATTAGAAAGGATAAAAAGATAAGCATGGGATCTCCCCCACGAGGCACCTCGTTTTTTATTACCGAGTCATGAGCTCGACTCGATCCCCTCAATGCTAATTATCATTGGGGAAGGTGACTTGGTCGAGGTCATCTAATGAAGGAATTTCCCCACCAAAGTAGTGCTTAAGCCCTATGTCCATTCACCTTGAAGTTAGGACCATCATTTTGAGCTAGCTCGATGGTCCCATAAGGAAACACTTGTGTAACGGTGAAAGGACCCGACCAGCAAGATTTCAATTTCCCGAAAAATATCTTTAGTCTAGAGTTAAAAAGTAACACTTGATCACCAACGTTAAAAGCCCGGTTTTTAATCTTTGCATCATGAAACCTTTTAGTGTTTTCTTTGAAAATCAATGAAATTTCATAAGCATTGTCTCTTAGTTCATCCAATTCATTCAATTGTATTTTCCGGTGATCTCTTGCGGTCTTCAAGTCAAAGTTTGCATGCTTAAGGGCCCAATATGCCTTGTGCTCCAATTCAATGGGAAATGACAATTCTTCCCATAGACTAACTTATAAGGAGTACAACCGATAGGTGTCTTATAAGCGGTCCTAAAGGCCCATAAAGCGTCATCGAGTTTGTCGGACCATGAAGCACGGTTTTCTCCAGTCGACCTCTCTAAAATCCTCTTCAAAGCTCGGTTCAAAACCTCGACTTGCTCACTCGTTTGCGGGTGATAAGCCGTAGAAAGACGATGAGTAACTCCATATTTCTTTTAGACCTTCTCGAAGTGGTCGTTACAAAAATGGGTTCCACGATCGCTTATAATAGCACGAGGGGTTCCGAACCGAGAGAATAGTTGCTTCAAAAACATCACTACCACACGAGCATCATTAGTAGGCAAAGCCTTAGCTTCCACCCACTTAGAAAGGTAGTCGACCGCGACGAGGATATACTTGTTACCATGAGACGATGGGAACGGCCCCATTAAGAATATGCCCCATATGTCGAAAATCTCACACACTTGAATTATGTTTTGCGGCATTTCATCACATTGAGACGATTTTCCTTGACGTTGGCACAAATCACACGACTTTACAAGTGCGTGTGCATCACGATAGATAGAAGGCCAAAAGAAGCCGGCATCGAACACTTTCTTAGCCGTGAGGTTAGCACCGTGGTGACCACCCGTGGGTCCCTCGTGACAAGCTCTAAGGATGTTAGAAGCTTCGGCACCAAAAACACAACGTCGAACGAGTTGATCCGCACAAACCCAAAACAGATAAGGATCGTCCCAAAAATAGAATTTGACGTCACGAAAGAATTTTCGCTTTTTTGTGTCGTCATACCCTTGATTATGAAATTGCCCGCATGGTAATTTGCAATGTTGGCAAACCATGGGGTGGTGTCTTTAGAATTCACTACACCGAGAGTCTCGAGAGGAAATGTTTCGGTGATTTCCTTGTTCTCGAAAACATCTTTGTGAGGATCTTCTATACGAGAGAGATGATCGGCCGCTAGATTCTCGGCTCCTTTTTTGTCAAGCACGGTGACATCAAATTCTTGGAGGAGGAGCATCCAACGAAGCAATCTCGGCTTAGCATCTTGCTTAGCTAAGAGATACTTGATAGCCGAATGGTCGGTATACACGATGCTTTTAGTTAAGACGAGATAAGGTCGGAATTTCTCAAAAGCATAGACCACGGCAAGGAATTCGTTTTCCGTTGTGGTGTACTTTAATTGAGCCTCGGTCATCGTCTTACTAGCATAATGGATAGGACGGAAATGCTTTTCATAACGTTGCCCTAAAACGGCCCCTATAGCATAATCACTTGCATCGCACATGATTTCAAAGGGTAATTCCCAATTAGGAGCAACAAGAATGGGAGCTTTGGTAAGTTTCCTTTTAAGAGTTTCGAAAGCTCTAACACAATCCTCATTGAAATTAAAAGGAGCATCTTTCTCGAGAAGGTGTGTCATAGGTCGAGAGATTTTCGAAAAGTTTTTGATGAAACGAACGATAAAAGCCCGCGTGGCCTAGGAAACTCCTAACTCCCTTAACGGTTTTGGGATGAGGTAACTTGGCGATGACGTCTACCTTAGCTTTATCGACCTCAATCCCCGTTTTCGAGACCTTATGTCCTAAGACGATTCCTTGTTTACACATGAAATGACATTTTTCCCAATTAAGCACAAGATTGGTTTCTTCATAATGTTTTAACATTTGCTCGAGATTAGATAAACACGACGTGAACGAATTGCCAAACACCGACAAATCATCCATAAACACTTCCATCGACTTCTCGATCATATCGTGAAAAATAGCCATCATACACCGTTGAAACGTACCCGATGCATTACAAAGTCCGAAAGGCATCCTACGATAAGCAAACGTTCCATAAGGACACGTAAACATAGTCTTTTCTTGATCACGAGGGTCGATAGGGATTTGAAAGTAACAGGAAAAACCATCTAAAAAGCAATTGAATTCATTTCCCGCAAGTCGCTCCAACATTTGATCCATGAAGGGCAAAGGAAAGTGGTCTTTACGAGTGGCGTCATTTAACTTTTGGTAGTCAATACACACCCTCCAACCGGTCACAACACGAGTGGGAATTAACTCGTTGTTTTCATTAGGTACAACAGTCATTCATCCCTTTTTAGGGACACAATGGATTGGGCTCACCCATGGGCTATCGGAGATAGGATAAATCATTCCCGCGTCAAGTAGTTTTAAAACTTCCTTTTCTATGACATCGTGAATTTTGGGGTTTACCCTTCTTTGACTTTGAATTGCGTGTTTGTAGTCCTCCTCCATTAAAATCTTGTGAGTATAAAATTTTGGGTCAATACCCTTAATGTCGGAAATTTTCCACGCAATTGCCCCTTTATGAGCTTTAAGAACTTTCAAGAGCTCGGTTTTTTCATCATTAGAAAGACCTTTTGCAATAATAACCGGCAACTTGTCATCACCTTCCAAGAATGCGTATTCAAGGTGAGATGGAAGATCTTTCAATTCAAGGATAGGCGGTTCCTCGATTGAAGATTTTTGCTCAACACTCATAACTTCCATCGGCGGAATAAATGGTGGAATAGAAGTATCATCACTAATAATCACCTCATCTTCATTGTCGATTTCATTTGAAGAAAAATCGCCTCCTTGGAATGGAGTGAGATTTGGTGTAGAATTAGCAATAATCGGATCCAAAATAGTGGGATTGCCACTTGACGAACTATCGGAAAAACCTAACACTTCTTGTGAAAACTCATCGCAAACCACATCAACTAAGTTAATGTGATTAATGGTAGCGATTGCATAAACATGAGAAGGTTTTGAGTTTTAAGTAGCGTTTATAACAAGTTCCTCTTCGTTGAATCTCAAAGTAATAGTTCTTGCATGAACGTCGATTAGCGATCTCGAGGTGTCTAAAAATGGACGACCTAAAATTAGAGGAACTTGAGGATCCGCGGGGATGTCAACTACTATAAAATCAACGGGATAGTATAACTTCCCCACTTTCACGAAAACATCCTCGGCTACTCCACATGCTAAAATCATAGAATGATCGGCCATCTCGATAGACATGTTCGAAGGAGTAAGAGCCGGAAGCGAAAGCGACTTCCAAATGGAAAATGGCATCAAATTAATGCTCGCACCAAGATCGGCCAAGGCGAGGCATTCTTTCATATCTTGTATGTCACAAGGAATGAGAAACTTCCCGGGGTCACCAACGTTTTCTGGTATGCGGTTAAGATAAACCGAAGAACAATTAGCAAGCTTTGAAAGCTTTTCCTTATCGCTCATCATACTTTTAAAAGTGGAGGCGAAACGAGGCATATATAACAACGCTTCGGCTAAACTTACATCAAAATAAAGTTGTTGAAACATTTTTATAAAAACCTCGATTTGTTGTTTGTTACGTTCTTGCAATTTCTCTTTGTTTCGTCTCGAAGGGTAAGGTAAGGGTGGTGTGGGTTGGACATTAGGAAACGGCCTTGGAATCTCGGGTTCCATGATTGGTATTGGTTCAACCGTAGGTGTGGCATGAGCGGTACTTCGTGGGCTTGTAATATGCTCCTTTTCGACCATCACCTCGGGATCTTTCTCGATTTCCTTCTCCGTATAAGTACTTGGACGAGAGATTGGTTCCTTGAAAGTTTTACCACTTAGTGTAGTAATAACCTTCATTTCTCCCTTCGGGTTTGCAATGGTATCACTAGGAAGACCACCCGAGGAAGAGGATTTATACATGATTGCTTCAAACATTTTTGCCATTCGGTCTTCAAATTTTGATTGCCTAGCATCCGCTTTTTACAATTCTTGCTTAATATCATGTTGTCCTTGTTCCATCTTTTGTTGATTTTGTTGAAGACGTTGAACATTTCCTTCCATTTTATTACCATGAGTCTTAAGTTCATTAGCAAGTTCGTTTTTAAGCTCTTTTTTCAACTCGGATCTTAAAGCTAATCAACTCATGTTGCATGTTATCAAATTTAGCATCATTTGCTTTAGCATAATCCAAAAATTCTCCTTGAAGATTTTTAGTGTGAGCATTTTGAAAACCTTGTGTAGTGTTTTGAAAATCACGGTTTTGGTTTTGATTTGCAACTTGTCCATTGCCACTTTGATAATTCCCTTTGTTGTAGTTACGTGAATTGCCTTGATAACCACCATTTTGGTTGTTGTTTCGATAGTTATTAGCATTTTGATTTGGTGGAGCTTGATTTGGGCGGGAAACTTGGCCGTTTTGGTTGTAAGTTCCCGTTGCTACGTAACCACTCGAAGTGTTACCACCAGCGGTAATGCACTCGGAAAGATCATGAGCTCCACCACAAGACAAACAACTCTTATCAACTGCTTTAACCGAAGCGGAATTCAAAGCATCTTGTGCTTTCCAATGAGTCATAAGATTTGAAAACCTATCGAAAAACCGATTTTCCTCATTAGCTTCATCATGTAAGGCAATAATGCTACGAGACGATGACGACGATGACGAACCCATATTGGCAACACTCGGTGTGTTACGAGGGTTGTAAACCTTAGATCTATTCTAGATAATCTTTAAAGCTTCATCGGTCGTTTTGCACAAAATATTACCACCCGTGGCGGCATTCAAATAATCTCGTTCATGATCATTAAGCCCATTATAAAAAGTATCAACTTGATGCAATTCCGAAAAATCATGGTGTGGACATTCATGTAACATTTCCTTAAATCGTTCCCATGCCATTGAAAAACTTTCATTATTTCGTTGTACAAATCTTGAAATCTCATTTTTCAAATGTGTTGTTTTAGATGGTGGAAAAAATTTGTTCACAAATTTAGAAACGAGATCACCCCATGTCAAAATCGAATTTGGCGGTTCTTTCTCAAGCCAAATTTTAGCGGGTCCATCTAACGAGTATGGAAACAACATCATCTTAATGGCGTCATGTGAAACATCCTTAAACTTGATAGTAGCGGTGAGACGATTAAAATTCCTTATGTGGTAATGCGGGTTGTCTTTCTCATGACCTCTAATCTTATTTGCTTGCAACATCGACATTAAACCCGTCTTAATCTCGAAATTCTCCGCAAGCATAGCGGGAATCACAATGGCCTCTCCAAAACCCTCGGTGGGTGCTTGAAGCAACTCCATCATAGTACGATTAGCCATGATAGCTTCTTGTTCTATAATAGGTTCAACAATTGGAGTTTGTTCTTCAATCAACGTCTCATGATTTCCTTGATTTTGACGACGTTTACGAGCTCGTTTTGCTTGACTACGAGTTAGCATAAACTTCACGTAGAATGGGAGGTGAGCAAAGAAGATTCTTTTTGGGTGTTTTGTGAATTTTCAATTTTTTTGTGTTTTTGATTGTTTTTAATTTTTTTTTTTTTGGATTTTGGTGTATCTTCCCAGACAACAATCTACCAAATCTCTCCTTGAATCAAAATCTTGATTAAAGAAGCCTCAAACGAATGAAAACGATCACGTGGAGTGAACGCCTTCGAATGACTTTAGAACTTTGGTGAAAACCAAATTGTTCAAGAGGGTTTAATCACAAAGAAACCAAGCAAATATATATGATACGTAATAATACTTTGGGCGGCAAAACCCTCGATTAGCCTTCAATCTCAAAATACTCACAAGCAAGCGGGGAAACGAGGCGGCGCGAAGCACTTAAGAGCCTTTTTCCTTAGGGTATATTTTATAATACCCGCCTTATACCCACCTTATAGTCTGTATTTTTCAAAATCGAGCTTCACGAAAGTATTTATCTATTTTTGCCTTTTTCTTTTGTTTGAGATTCGAATACAATAATTAGGAGATCAAATCCCAATTAAGATTGTGTTTTCACACTTTTGGAGATATTTTGAATTGATTGTGATACTTAATACAATAAATAATTTCACAAGAAAAAACGAAAAAAAACCGATAATATGTATTAGTAGAGTTCTACTAATACAAATACTATTTATGGCTAATATTAAAAACAACAAGACAAATTAATCACGACACACCTCCCAGGCAGCGGCGCCAAAAATTGATTGTAGTGTTTTACCACACCTTTAGGAAAAGGAGGTAAATCGGGAAAGTATTAAATACGACGGTTTAGGAAAACCGTGTACAAATGACCCTAATGAAAGTTCGTTTCCCAAGGAGGTATATGTGTGTGAATAATTCGTAATTGATTTGAGATTAATATTGAAGAGAAAGGGATGAGAAAATAGAATGACGAAGACGTGAAATTAATTACTACGACGACTAAACGTAAAACCGTAAAAATAGCTAAAATAAAAATTAATTCTAAAAATTCCCAAAAAAATTACCAAAAATGAAAATAAATAAACTAAGAGTTTACCAATGATCAAAACTTTTTCAAACCTTTTAATTAATTAAATATTAATTTTTAAATGCTAATTAAAGCCCTAAAAATCAAATTAATTATCAAAAAGCCCAAATGAAGATTTTTCAATTGGTAAACCTCTAAAATGACCCTAAAAGATTAAAAACTATTTTTATAAATTTTTAAACTAATAAAAACTATTTAAAATGATTTAAAAACTATTAAAACTTAAATTAATTATAAAGATTAATCTAATGATGATAAAATTAATCTAAGAGTTGCAAAAATCCTATTTTAATGTATTAAAGCTAAGAAAAATATAAAAAGTGCAAAAATGTGAAATTTGAAAAATAATAATAAAATAATATTAAAATAATATTAAAAATCCAAAAATCAGAAAATGAAAGTGAAATTACCAAAATACCCCTAATGGGCCCCCAAATGGGCTAAAACCAAAAACAGTCAACACTGATGGGCTTTTGGGCCCCAAAAGTCAAACTAGGCCCAAATGACCTGAAAACGCCCTATCTGACTCAAGATTTAATTCTAACCACAAAATTCTGAAGGCCCAAAAGCTGATTCTGAGCTTATCACAGCTTAAAAGGTCAACAGCTTATTCTTATTAGGCAAATAAGCCCATTAAGCAATAAGCCAATGCCATAAGCTCTGCTTAAACACACAACCTTCTTTTGAGATGCCTAAGAGATCTGTAAAAAGGAATTTTGAAAAAGCTCACTCAATAAGCCAGAAATAAGCAAAATAGAAATCCACAAAACGACAAAATAGTTGGGTTAGAGTTCTAGGGCGTTTCAGAAGCTCTGGTTTGTTGCAAAAGCTCAGAAATAGCTTAACTAAGAATAATCAATCAAGAAAACCACAAAAAGCCAAGTAGAATAAGTTGTGTGAATCAATAAGCTGGCTGAAAAAGCCAAATAAGCTAGTTTTCTAGCAAAAGCTTAACCAAAAGACTTGTAACCTTCCAGACTTGTTATTAAGCTAAGAAAAATGAGTTCTATTACAAAAACCAAGTTTTTGCATGTACTGATAAGCAGTTCTAAAAAATAAGCCAAATTGTGCTTATTTGACCGAAAGTCAAAGTGCTCCAAAGTTCACCAAATGATCAGGGATGGATTATGGGCTTGTTATAAGCAACTTTTATGAAGAACTCAAGGAGGAGTTCTTGTGAATCAAGAGGTCAGATGACCAATTGATGACAGATTTGTGCAAAAAGGGCTTAATAAGCCAGTTAGCTTATAATCCAGCAACCAAGCAAACCAAATAGCAAAATCTACTCACAAGCAGCACATAAACAAAATCCAAGCAATAAAACAAGCAGGGCAAACACTAGAATGACAAATGCAAAGACAAAATGATGTGGTCACTTTGCTGATGCAAATGACCACTTCAGCCAACTTTGATAAGCCCTAGCTCCTTCTATAAGCCACCAAATTTAACAAACAGATAATGCACAGATAGCTTATCACCTAAACTGTTCCCACACCTGATTTCAGACCTTAGATCCAACAAACAAAGAAGTTATTGGATCTGATGTGTTTGACCAATTTCAAAACACTTTTTATCAGATTTTTACAAAACTTCAAATCCCTTTTCCAAACTTTCAGAAACTTAACCAATGACTAAAACTTGCTTAATATGACTTGTTTAGACCTCCCAAACCCTAAGAACCAAGGGCACAAGGCCACAAGGCCTTATGAACCAATAAACCCAAACAGCCTTTTATAAGCCCTTTTTCAAAGCAACTTCTTAATTCTACAAACAACCTACTGATTTTAATTATCAAATAGCTACACTAGGTGACAACTAACATATACCAACCATAAAACACAAAGCATAAACACAAAATCACCAAATCACATAGCAAAACATAAAATAGTCAATATCATGTGATTTTTTAGAGGAATCTTAACAAGAGGTTATACCTATCCTCCACAACATCCTAGGAGGATCAACAATGCTCCTTGGACCTTGTTCAACAACTAGAACAAGACTAAGGTACTTCAACAAAGGAGATGATGACTGCCTTGGTTGATGTTTCAAAGTAGAAACTCAAGGACTTGATTTCTTCAACACAACGAAGAAACAACCCAACCAAAGGCTCCAATCCCTTCACAAGCTTGGTGTCAACAAGCTTGTAAGAGCATATAGCTTTTGGCCAAGGATTAGTACAAGAAAAATAGCAAAATCAGAAACCACTTTTCAAGCTTATTTCAAACTTGAAAACCTTACCAAACATAAACGTCCTTGAACCACAAGATTCAAGCACACTTTTAACATATAATGGAAATCAGAATTACCCTTAAACAATACCAACTTTCAAAAACATAAAAAGCAATTACAATTTTCAAATACCAACTTTTATAAAATTCAAAATGGAATTACAATGTTTAAAAGGTAAAACTGGAACAAAGGCCTCACCACAGGTTGGGGGTCCTTTTATAGAGTACAAGGGATGATTCTAGAACTAGAAAATACATGAAACCCTAGCTAGGAATTCCCAAATTTACCCTTGAGTACATTGAGTTGTTTAGCTGTCCAAAATGATCTTGAGCATTCCTTTTAGCTTTGTAACCAAGCAAAGAGTGTCATCTGTTAATTTGGACACGTAGCATTCCTTGGAGGTTAAGTTGTGATGTGATAGGTGGACGGCTTGAATGGTGGGGTCACTTGGTGAGTGGAAATTGGGGTTTTGGTTGTGGGATGAGTTTCGGCATGTGTGAATCAAGCGTGGGTAGGGTTAATTGTAATTTACCCTTTGTTTAAGTGAAGGTAAATCTGGGTGGGATGAATGGTGAATAGTAGTAAGTTTGATCCGAAAAAGGTGGGGAGGTGGTGTTTGGCGCGTGTTTGTGTGATTTAAACTTTGGGAATTGACAATAGCAGCCCTTGTGTTTTGGTGAAATGTGTATATCATGTTTTTCAGCCAACAAAACCGTTTCCTTTGTTAATAAGCTTTCAAAGTTTATAGTTTTGCCACAAAACTTTGGTAAAAGGGTTTCAAGGGTTATTTTTGCAACTTTTGCATATTTGAGGGACTGATCTTGGACATTCTTGATCTTCAAAGGTCTTCATTGTATCTTTGACTTCATGAGGGACCATTATTGACAATTTAGAATAGTTGAGGGACTAAACTTGCTAATTCTTCAAAGTTGAAGGACCATTTTGTAATTTTGACAAACTTAAGGGACCAAACTTGTAATTATGAATATACAAGGGTTTTAAGTGTCGTTTCTTCATATTTTGAGGATCAATCTTGTACATCTTCAAGTCTTCAAGGGTTTATCTTGGATAATTCATGATCTAGGGCCCGGTTCTTTGTACGGCTTCGTTTCTCGTGTCCGTTTTTCCTTGTTTCTTGTGATCTTTTGTCTTTTTCACGATATCCATACCTAAAACACACAAGTAAACAAATACAAGCATATATATGGTATTTTATGACATTTTTATGCATTTAAAGCCCGAAAAGAACGATGAGATCATGTACAAATGCCATCTCATCAGCTACTTATGTTAATGTGGCACACGTTAATGATGCAGCACGTAGGTTAGAAATGCTACATGAGCGTGATGACTACGAGGAACAAGCTCGTCCTAAGAAGAGGTATAAATTTCAGTCACCAAGCATTATCATTTCATTTCAATCTTTATGTTCATTTATACTTTTTCCTATCCAATTGTATCTTTAGGCAGAAGGGTGGAGACCGGTCCCAACCGGCCACTCAGCAGAATGCCAACAAGGGCCACGGTCAATCTAACGACCGCCATAGATCTGACAAGAGGAACGGTAAAGACAATTATTGTAACAACAGCAGCCAGTCCAACAACAACAGGTCCTTAAATTCTTAAACTTATCTATGTTAAGTTGCTGTATGTTTTTACATACTAACATGTCAGTATCATAAACAGGAACTCTGCGAGTGGACGTGACTCAAATGCTAACGGTCAGTAGTCCCACAACTCATCTTCATCTAGTAAACTATCATTTAAACTCCAGTGAAGTCATGTTTATGCCAAGTAATCATGTCTCAGGCATATATCTCTTAAACAGGCTCTCAGGTAGCAAGGGTACTTCCAGGAGGTTACACCTACCGCATCTGTACGAGTTTTAGTCGTAGACATCTCGGTACATGCCGTAAATCAGTCGGCATCTGTTTCAAGTGTTGAAAGACTGTAAGAAGGGAGACACTGCTGGTACTTCTAGTGCTGATCTTCCTAAGCCACCAGCTTCGAAACGTGTCTACACTATCACACGGGATAAAGCTAATAAGTCCTCAGGTTCTATCACTGGCATCCCTTTATGAACGGTCATGTTGCGTTTGTTTTATTCGATACTAGTGCTACTCTTTCATTTATATCCTCTACGTATGCCACTAGTATTAATAAAATCCCTAGGCCATTAGAGAATATTTTATGTATATCTACGCCTATGTGAGACTCTATGGGAATTACCCAAGGTGTACAGAAATCTTCCACTAGAATTCGATGACAAGATTTACCTAGTAGACGCGCTTCCTTTAGATATGTGCGAGTTGGATCCCATCTTAGGCATGGATTGGTTATCCAAGCATCATGCTACTATCGATTGTCATACTTATCAGGTTATCTTCGACGATCTTCAAGCTCTAGAGTACATTCACAATGGTTTTATACCAGGAATTTCTGTATAAATCATCTCTACGTAAGAAGCTCGCGCATTACTATCTCATGGTTGCGAGGGTTTCTTAGCTTCAATTCAGGATATCATTGCGGAAGTTCCATCAATCCAAGATCAACAAGTTGTTTCAGAATTTCCCAATGTATTCCCAGAAGAACTTCTGGGTATACCACCTACTCAAGAAGTAGAGTTTAATATCGAGCTAATCCCAGGAGCTCAACCAATCTCTAAGGCTCCTTATCGCATAGCTCCCATAGATCTCAAGGAGTTAAAAGATCAACTGCAGGAATTACTGGAGCGAGGTTTCATTCGATCGAGTGTATCACCATGGGGTGTACCGGTACTTTTCGTCAAGAAGAAGGATGGCAGTATACGTTTATGCATTGACTATCATGAGCTGAATAAGATCACAATTAGGAACCGTTATCGATTACCAAGAATCGATGATCTGTTTGACCAACTTCAGGGTGTCAGACATTTCTCCAAGATTAATTTAAGATCCGGTTATCATCAGCTGCGAGTGAAAGAGCAAGATATTCTCAAGACTGCTTTTCGCACCAGATATGGCTATTATGAGTTTGTAGTCATACCTTTCGGACTCACTAATGCTCCTACGGTTGTCATGGACCTTATGAGCCGCGCCTTCCATGAGTACTTATACAAATTTGTTATCGTCTTTATCGATGAAATCCTCATCTTCTCTAAATCCAAGGAAGAACATGAAGAACATCTACGTATTATGCTACAGATTCTTAGTCAGAAACAGTTGTAAGCCAAATTTTCTAAGTGTGAATTTTGGCTAACCAAGGTGGCATTCTTAGGTCACATTTTCTCTGCAGAATGGATTACTATGGATTCTGCGAAGGTTTAAGCTATCACTAACTGGTCAAGAACGACGTCTGCAACTGAGATTCGTAGTTTCCTAGGCTTATTTGGTTATTATCACAGATTCAAGGAGAATTTTTCAAGACTAGCCTTACCTTTGACCAAGTTGATGCGGAAAGGAGAGAAATTCGTTTGGACTGATGAGCGAGAGAAGAGCTTTGAAGAACTCAAGAAGCGGTTAGTATCTGCACCTATTCTTACTCTCCCATCTGGTAAAGGTGGATTTCAGATCTACAGCGATGCTTTGGGTAAAGGATTAGGTTGTGTACTCATGTAACATGGGAAGATGATTGCATACGCATCACGTCAGCTAAAGCCTTATGAGGAGAATTATCCTACACATGACTTGGAGCTAGCAGCAGTAGTCTGTGTACTTAAAATCTGGAGACACTACCTTTATGGTGAATCATGTGATATCTTCACAGATCACAAGAGTCTCAAGTATATTTTCACTTAGAGAGAACTTAACATGAGGCACAGGAGATGGTTGGAACTACTCAAGTATTATGACATCAATCTTTAGTATCATCCTGGCAAGGCGAATGTAGTGGCAGATGCTCTTAGCAGGAAGTCGGGTATGATAAATGGCATCAAGATACAAGAGGAAATCATAAGTGACTTGGAGCGACAAGACATGGAATTCTTAGTACGTGGACAACACGGGTACTGGGCTAATCTGAGAGTTGAGCCAAACTTAATTTCTCGGATCAAGGCAGCTCAGAAAGATGATGGTGAGATTTGGGCTATCGTTTAGAATCTTGATCGAAAGACAGAATTTCATGTAGACAAAGAAGGCATCGTATGGCAAGGAACTAAACTATGTGTTCCGGATGATCAGGAACTCTGGGAAGCCTTTATGACAAAAGCTCACATCTCTTCATTCTCTATTCATCCAGGATCCACCAAGATGTATCATGACATTAAACAACATTTCTGGTGGAGTGGCATGAAGCAGGATGTTGCTACTTTCGTATCCAAGTGTCTAACCTACCAGCAGGATAAGATTGAGCATCAGCGGGCTAGTGGTTTACTACAACCGTTAGAGATTCCCACATGGAAGTGGGACAAAATATCCATAGATTTCGTCACCGGACTTCTGCTTACTCGAAGTAGACATAATTCTATATGGGTCATAGTTGATCGTTTATCCAAGTCAGCTCATTTCTTCCAATTAGCAAGGACTTCTCAGTCAGCAAATTGGCAGATATATTCCTTAAGGATATAATACGACTACATGGAACTCCTTCAGACATCATATCAGACAGAGATCCTCGTTTCACGTCAAAATTCTAAAAAGGTATGCAGAAAGCTTGGGTCACTAAACTTAAGCTTAGCACTGCCTTTCATCCTTAGACTACTGGTCAATCAGAGCGTACGATTCAAACCTTTGAAGACATGTTGCGGGCTTGTGCATTGGAATGGTCAGGAAGTTGGGACGACTACATTTCTTTGGTAGAGGTTGCCTACAACAACAGCTGGCATGCAAGTATTAAGTGTGCACCATTTGAGATGCTTTATGGTAGAAAGTGTCGTAATCCAATCTGTTGGGAGCAAGTTGGAGAACGAATCCTTGAAAGACCAGAAATGGTAGAGGTGACCAATGAGAAGGTTGCCATTGCCAAGGCGAAGCTAAAGAAAGCTCGTGCTCGACAGAAGAGCTATGCTGATAAACATCGTAGAGATCTAGCATTTAATATCGGCGACCATGTTTTCCTTAAAGTATCACCAGCGCGTAGTGTCAAGCGTTTTGGATTCAAGGGCAAGCTCAGTCCTTGTCTCATCGGACCGTTTGAAATTCTTGAACGTGTCAGTGAAGTGTCATATCGTCTAGCTTTACCTCCCTAACTATCTCATGTACATGATGTATTCCATGTATCCTTACTCAGAGGTTACAACTACCATCCATTGCATAAAGTTACGTATCCGTTCGAGCAGATTCGAGAGGATCTATCATATATCGAGGAACCCGAGAAAGTTCTCGATCGCCAAGAACGAGTCATGAGGAGAAGGACGATTCGATTCGTTAATATCCTCTGGAGGGATCATACCAAGCGGGGAAGCCACTTGGGAAATAGAGGAGTCTATCCGGACTTCTTACCCTCATTTCCAGTTCTGACTCGGGTATGTCATTTCAGCTTACATGTCTTTCCAACTTTTATGTCATTTCAGCGTTTAGCATCTTTTCATCTTATCGTATCTCTAATTCGAGGACGAATTATTATTTTAGAGGGGAAGAGTTGTAAAACCCGCTTTAATAATCCTAAGATCATTAAATGCACGAAGTTACCGTTAAATTTAAACTTTGTAATTAATTAATATACGACATGCATCATGAATATTTAAGAAGAATACTATGTATATTAATTAATTATCATAAGTATTATGTACGTAAACACGAATATTAATATACGATAAGTATGTACGTACGATATTAAGAAAACATTCAAGTAACGAAAGCACGATAATTAAATACGATAACACACGGTTAATATTAAGCAAGAAAAACAAAGATAAAAACTATAGGGGTGTTTGGCGTCGGTTTGGAAAGAAGGAAAGGAGAACCAGCCTTTGGCCCATGCCCATAATTACTATTAGTGTTTTAATAAAAACTACTGAGGTTTCATTAAACACTTTTAAAGAAAATCAAAACCCTAACATCTCCTTGCCTCTCTCTCGTGTCGCGACACCCATAAAACACAAGGAAGAATTGGTTTTTGATCTTGTTTGATACGGTAGTGTATTCATGTTCATCATTATTTAATCCACGCATTCGGTATATCAAATACTTTTTCTTTGTTTTTATTTATTATGTTAGATCATTAAAAACCAATCAAGAAAACATGTAAATCAAAGTTTATTCAAGATATAAATAAAAACAAAGTTGGGGGTGTTTGTTTTGTTTCGATCGCAACAAACCGAGACCTCTAGGGTCTCGGTGGTGTTGTCGTCCAATAGCCGCAACCACTCAAGGGGGTCGGCGTGGATTTTGAACCACCAGCCGTAAGCAAATGTTGGCGGTGGTGGTGTTGTAGCTGGCAGTCGCAAGGACCAAGACCCACATCGGGTATCTTGGCCTAGCGGTGGGAACTGAGACCCACTAAGAGGTTCTCAACGGGTATTAGACGCAGGCAGGGGGGGACCCCAGCGTGGGCTGGGGGCTGTTTGGTTCGGCGCATCGGCGAGCCGAGAGCCATAGGCTCTCGGTGAGTTGTGGTGGCTCGGTCGTCGGGTCTCGCGTCAGGGCTCGGGAACTTAACATTTTCAGAAACACGTAATTAAATCGACATGTAAATTAAGTTATGTTATGTTTTAAATAATTTAATTTTTAATTATTTTGGTTTAATTATAATAAAGCTTATGTTATGTTTATTTAAATAAAACCATGCTAAAATATATATGTACATTTATTTAAATAAAATTAGGTTATGATAATTTTTATTTAATTATTCATGAACATGGATTTAATTAACTAAAACTTAGGTTAAATTAATTAATATCTTTTATGGTAAAGTTTAATAACATGCATTATGTAATATTATTAATTAATAATAACCTTATAATAACATGAGATGATATTATTAATTAATAATAAGCTAATTATTTATTAATTCATAAACATTATAATATAATAATAATACATGATATAAAATATGCATATAATTAATTATGGAATTATATTATATATGGTAACATGGTAAATATGGAAATATACTAAATATAGTAACATGTTATTTATGGTAATACATTGAATATGGTAACATACTATTTATAGAAACATGCTAAATATAGAAACTTTCTATTTTTGGAAACTTACTAATTATAAAAACTTTCTATTTTTAGAAGCTTACTATTTAAGGAAACCTGCTATTTTTAGAAAGTTACTCATTATGTTATAACAAGTATAATAAGACTTAAAACATGAAACACATGAAACTAAAACACATGAAATTATAAGAAATACATGATTAAAACATGAAAGAATAAGACAAGATAAGAACAAGTATAATAAGTATGAACACGTCAAGTAAACCAAATAACAAGTATGTATAAGTAAAACCGACTCTTATTCATGTCCCTTCACTATGTATCTATTGTGAAGTCGGAGTGATCGTCTACGTTCGTTTTCGTCTTCATTTACTCGACATAAGGTACGTATATTCCGTCCTTCAGTAAGGACATCTTTCTTCCTTTATTAGGATTCCCCGTTTGCAGCCATTTGTATTACCCAGTAGTTTAAGTGTCTTAAACACATCAGTATATGTTTGATTATTTAAGACTGCCTGAGCTATATACATGCATGCTAGTTTCACCTAGTTATGGGGGTTCCATAACCATAGCACTGGAGGCACCGGTGTTTTGACTCTTTTGTTGTGAGAGTGATTGCTCGCAACGTCCCTTTACAGTTTTGGCTAGTATTATTATTATCATGTGTGGCGAATGGGTGCATCCTAGGACAAGTCAAATGATTTCATGGTAACTGTAGTGTGTGCCTTGCATCCGTTACAAGAGCTGATCCCTCCACTCTTTTTATATATTAATTAGAGGCAGCCCCTCTAATTGTATGATGAGGTCACCACTCCAAGTATTCATGCACGTGGATATAACATGACCTATATGGGTTCTCGATATATTTAAAATACAGATTTTCAAGATAAACTATACTTAAGTATTTTCAGAAATATAAACTAGTTTTATAAACTTAAACAAGGTTTTTCAAAACATTCATTATTTCGCTTCTATGTTATTCATTTCACTTCATTATTTGCTTATGTTTATGCTTTACATTCTATGTTATATATCCGCACACTAAGCGTATTGCTCAGTCGTATTTCTCTTTCCATGTCCTAATACGGCAGGTACTAAAGGGAAAAGCTAGGAATCCAAGAGTATGTGCACGGAATGAGGCGCCAACTTTATTTCATTCTTTAATGCAATTACATACTTTTTCTTTGTTGGACATTGTTTAGTCCTTTTCCTTTACATTCTACTTATGCATTTCGTGTGTGGAGCTTATGTTGGATCCGATGTTTGTTTCCAGATTCTTTATGGTCATTCAATGTTTTAGACATTTACCTTGTATGCTTTGATGATATGCCATAATTATCCTATGATATTCCATTTATCAAAATGGGGTGTTACACCCGTAGTTCCTCGTCGTTCGTGGTAACGTTCACTTCCGCAGTGCGGATTGTTGGCATTCTAATTTTGGTTGGTATTATTGCTTCAGTGTCGTACTCTAGTGTGAATGGGGTGACTCTGTTAGTGGTTTTTATCATTGTTCGACGTGACCACAACACGTGTGTTAGCTCATCAACCTACTTGGCGCTTTTGTCATCTAGACGTGCCTTAATTCCTTGTCCCAGACATCGATTGGCACGCTCCACCAATCCATTGGTCTACGGGTGCTTAACAGATGCAAAATGCTGCGTGATATTCAACGCCACACACCAGTCTCGGAATGAATTTTCTGCGAACTGTTTGCCGTTTTTAGAGATTATCTCCCCCGACAATCCGAAGCGGCATACAATATTCTCCCACACAAACTTTTTTACCTGCTTGCATGTGATTGTGGCCACTGCCTTAGCTTTGATCCATCGAGTAAAATAGTCCATGGCCACGATTAGAAATTTAACACCTCCAACTACCATCGGAAAAGGTCTGGCTATGTCAATTCCCCACTTGTAGAATGGCCATGGGTATGTAATTGGTGTTAACTTTTGTTGTGTAAGTTTATTGACTTATATTTAATAGTCGTGTGATAGGATCGAACTCGAGATTACGGGATTGCACACAATACGTAAAGAGATAATAAATATATTTATTATATTTATTACTTTATTTAAAGTCATAGGTCCGCAAGGATATCTTGGATATACGAGTAATATGCTGAGAATTATGAATCGCAATAATTGTTATGATTTGTTACCAAATATTGACTTGGGTAAACTACTCATACTATGAATGTTATTGATGTCTTACAAACAAGATAATCAATTTAGAGTTGGTTTATCTTAAATAGTTTGACAAGAAATTAAAGATAAGTTTCGTGAATAAAAGGTAGAAACGACCATTGTGGTGGTTTAAATCCTTGTGTCGAAATTATGTGGACAAGATTGTACACATATTTAATGTATGTATTATGAATAGATTATTAATCACACTTAAGTAAATTAATTATGATTGGGTATTCTTTCCTAAATTCATTAAATATATAAAGATTTTGGTATTGACAAAACTGAATATGTTGAACTCTTTCTTGAATGACTACTTGAGCATGGACTTAAGTAATTGAAAGAAGTTCATTAATTCAAATAAATCTCTGGAAAAGTACAAATTGCAATTATTCATGAATGAATGAATGCAGGCATCTAGAAAATTATTCTTATGTTTAATTTGAAATCAAGATTGGATTTAAATTTGAATAAGATGATTTCTAAGTATTCCTAAAAGCTAGTGGGAGAATTATGGTTATTTTTTGGATTATTTATGTTGGATAGACATATAAGAAAGTAAATTTCATTCAAATTAAATGTTGATTTGGTTTAGATTTGAATTGAAACTTTTCTTTGGTGATTTAGAAAATAAGATACATAACCTTGGAACACATAAATTTATTTATTTATGCGGTTGAAATACAACATAATATGCCATGTAGTAAGTATATATGGATATTTAGAACATGAAGAAATCCAAATCTGGTTTGAGAAATTTTTCATGTATATCACGTTGTATTTATATCAGGCTTAAAATGCAAGATAATTTTAATATATTAATCTATTTGAAAGTTATTAAATAACTTGTGTAATGAATATTGTGAAGGAATATGTTTGGATATAGAATAACATCCTTGTCTTGGATCAACTTCCATATTCTATAGATGAGTAATTTGTCAACAGTTGTGCAAATTATCATAGCCAATAAACTTGGATGTTTGGTTGGAATCAAACAATACATAATAGATATTATAGGTAACGTATTTATATCTTTAAATGACAAGTTATCAAAAACTTGATAAGGTATAATTGAGGTAACACTCAATATTAGTCATGGGATCTTTGGAGATGACATGTTGATTAAAGTTGCATTATACATTAAAGAATTAGAATACTTTGAACTTTAAATGTGTTTTTGAAGTTTAGTATAATAAATTGGTGATCAAGGGTGTTTCACAATTTTGGTACCATGTGTTAATATCACACTATTTGAATGCACATGGGCAATAACTTCAATAATTGATTTATTGAAGAATGTATTCTCAAAAATTCCAAAAGGTGAAGATGGGTTGTTTTATGCTTTGCCAAACAAGTGTGAAGGTCACTACTAGAGGCATGATGTATCAACCATGTTTTTCATACATTGATCTATTTAGTATTTGGATAAAGGATGTTAATACATTATTATTTAACAGAATAAAGATTGGGTTTCGTTTATTCTTGTTATTTAATTTTTGTAACCTATTTTATATGTTTTTAATCCATGAATAAATTGTTATGCTAAATATCTGTTGTCGATTAATAATATGGGAATATTATTAAACTAAGACAATTCGAAATTGCGATAGATATACTTGAAAGTATATTGATCGATTTTGAATGATATTCGATCAATCGTATATTGGACTTACCCCAACTATATGATTATACTTTATGGGTCTTTGTCGTTAAGTATATCATAAATAGTTATCCTCGGACATGAGATGCCAGGAAATTGATGTGGATCTAGTGCATTTGTGTGGAATAATCTGACGCTAAACGTAACTTGTAGCTATAAGGGTTATTTTCAGAAGTGTTGCAAAATTCATAAGTTTTGCTTGTAGTCAATATGGAATTTTTTTTCCTTCAAATTTATTTTTATGTTTAATACAGCTGGGCCCCTCGTGGGATTAGTAAGATGTTTGTATGACCGTACCCAAAGTGTTTCTAAACTATGTTTAGAAGTTTTGGTAATCTTGCTTGAATCTGATAACGAGAAATAGAATGGTTAATGAAAGGAATGACTAAGATCCATATCCTTATTAACGTTGTATTATAAACGAAAGGATAATAATAATGATGAATCATTAAAAGGTTTTATTCAGGAGACCTTACTTGAGTTGTACTAGAGACATTGCTAGTGTAACTATAGCTGGTCAATGTAATCATGATATTCGATATATGTCCAAGTGGGAGCTGTATGTTTATGTACTTATATATATAATAGTTGTATGATAGGATCGAACTCAAGATTATAGGATTACACACAATACGTAAAGAGTTAATTTATTTAATAAATATATTTATTTTATTTATTAATTTATTTAATAACTATATTTATTATATTTATTAAATTAAACCGAGCTAGAACTTTAACATTCGTTAAATAATTAAGAGTTAAGTATTAACGAGTGTTGTTGAATAAATAGAAAGATAAATAAATAGAAAGAAGAATGGAAGGTTCCAGAACACCCCTTAGGGGTGTTTGGGTAGTAGACTACACCAAAGGGGAAGGAGGCTAGAAACTTGCCTTATATTTGTTTCCTTGGGCTACAAGATAATTAGGCCTATATAAGGACCCCTTAGTCTCCATAATTCTTCACCCATTATTTTTCTTTCTCTCCTTTTTCGATTAACTAACCAAACGCAACCTTAGGGTTGTTTGGTTTGTTTGGTTTCTTTCTTGCGAACAACACCAAAGGAAAAACACATTTTTTAGGGTTCCTTTTATTGTTTGGTTTTGATTTAGCAATAATCTAGTCCTAGCCCCTCTCTAGGGTTGTTCGGTAGATTTTCCACTTGATGTTGAAGCTCGGTTTACACGTGCTAGAATCACAGTTAGCTCGTTGTATTACGTGTGTACAAGAACGTAATCTAGTCTTACTTTAGACTATATCTTGGTGATAAGGTTTTATCGATATTTGGTGCTTCGTTCTTTATCTTGTGGATCTTCGCATTGGCTAAAAGGTATGTAACCTTAATTCAATTAATTATAATTGTGTTATTATGATCTTGTTAAATCGCTTCCGCTATATGTCCTTTGATCTCGTTTAGTGTTTTATATAATTCTTCTGATATGAATAAACCTTCAGTGGCATCGAGAGCCATGTTTAAAATGTTATAATTATCAAAAATCTAAAGTTATTTAGCTAATAATTGTTTGAGTTAAAACTACATGTTTTTTAGGTTTTCTTAAAATTAGGGTTTTGTTTTTTCAAAAATTAGGGTTTTGGCCGAATTCTTAATAAAAAAAAATTGTTTTGAACACTAAATTACATGTGGGATAATTTTAGATTCAATTGCATGATTAATTGTTATATCATGTATGGTTACGATCCATAGAGATTTAAAAATTTGAGGGAGATTCCATGATAACGTGCATGTTTTCATGGATTGTAAAATTATATGTTTATATGATTTTATGTGCTACTTGCTTTATTTGATTCAATAAATCTTGAACTAGGGAAGACTTTTATATGATATAAAAACCTAGATTATATGATTATTGAATAAATCGTATGCATGTGGCTATTTGATTTATTTGTTACACATATAAATTGTTATTATGTGTCTATTATGTAGTTTTTTTTACTTGTTTATATAAAAAATTATTAAATTGTTGTAAACAAGGGTTTTTTAGGAAAAGAAATAATATGGACTATATCATATTAAAATAATGATTTGTTAGAGATTTAAATTACATAAGATCACGTTGATTGGTGAATTGCAATAATAATCTAACGGCCTACTCCTTTTGACAAACTATAAAGTGGGTATAACGCACCGCTGGTCATGTGCCCGGTTAAGGAAGGAGGTGTTATGCCATTAGTCGCTGACCAAATTCTCGGCTCGCATGTGCGTCAAATTGAAATTACCTACGAATATTAATTGAATTATACCTTAAGGGTGATTTATCACAAATTCACATCCGAAACACAATTAATAAGGGTATTGCTTTGAGCGAAGCCAAGTTATAGCAAAAGTACGTTATGAATAGTTGTGGGTAAATTCTTTAATTGGTTTAACAAATACCGCAACATAATTTATGAAGTAATTTAATCTCGTGAAAAAGTTTACTAAATGTTTTACTAAACTTATGCTATGGAGTTGCATGCATGCTTCTCCATACATTGATTTTGACATCAAATTTATACCCTTAAAATTTAAGTCGAATGCTCCTAATTGACGAACACTTAAAATTACTTCGTCATCAAATGAGATTTTTGGGTGATGTTGTGATGGAGAGAAAACCTTTCGTAGAATGAGAATTCGTATGATGGTTTTATGTTACTCAGATTAGACGACTTAATTAAGTTACTTAGTGAGATATGGAAACTTAAGGCATTAAGAAGGGATGAAACATGTTTACAATGCAAAACGTTCTTTTGGTAATGTAAATCCCTTAAATATCGAGAAATTGCAAATTGTTTGTCAATTATTATTCGACAAGTTACTATGTTAAATACATTCATTATTAGTAGATCACCTGATGTAATGGTGAAGGATATGTAAATCTTGCTTATGTTTTTAGAGAGAGAAAGAGATAGAGAGATGGTGGATTACACACACACTTAGAGAGAGAAAACCAGTGTTTACTATGTGTAAATAATGAAACCACACACCCTCTCCATCAAAGGAGAGGATTTATATACCCAATCCTTGAAATGGGCTTGGGCTTACACGTTTGGGCCGGCCTACACATGTTGTAGGCTAGGCTTGGACTTGTTTGATAAATAAAGAAGATTAACTAAACTACGAGCTATTACATGGACTATCGTTGGAGTGACCGATCCTTCTTAATACGTAAAACGTATTTCCAACAATCTCCCCCTAAGGGAGGTCACTCCAAACAAGGGCATTACCCAAGTTACAATAATAAGATAAACCTAGCATACTATGCTGTCTTGAGCTCGTAGTCTTCGTCTTTCTTTTCTTTTTCTTTTCAGGTGAACATGCTGATGTAATCATTGATATCAGTCTTGAGCATTAATCTCTTGCCTTGATCTCGTGCATCCATCACTTGTGATCTTCGCCTCTTCGTGACGCCATGTCCCACATACTTATACCTTCGTGATTCTTGAAAGCTTCAGAGTTTGATACAACGGAAGACTTAACTTTTAGGCTTTCTTGACTTAAATGAGATATTAAGTGCATAAAGTATAAGCATGCGGGGACGACTTCTTCTTGGATTCCGCAACGCCACCGTCTTCAAATGCCGCAACATAAGTAGACACGAAAGAAATGGCTTTGAACATTTCATTCTAATTTGGTAGCATTTTACCTCCGGTCGGTGAAGACCGTTGGACGATATTAGATATCGTACCCGTGACGGATAGTTTCAATTAAGTAACTTCTTGACAGGATTTCGCGGGTAAACCCGTTCTCTTTATTCAACCGTCCAAAGCTGACTGCGAACATAAAGAGTGAATCATTTGGGTAATAATATCCGCATGATTTGAAGCCGTCAATTCATGTTCCTGGAACAAGTGAAATTCAATTAAGAACTGCACCATCGTTGCTTTCCAGTTGTCACGAGCTTGATTCGTATAGAATCTTGCAAGTTACCTACCAAGTGCTATTTGAGGTTAACACTAGAAGGATTTCCACTCATCACTGTGAACACTAAGGTATCACTCTGAGTGTTCTGGCAAGATCACTAAGATATTGCGTAGAGGCCTGGAACGTGTTTAAATTCAGTTAAGAATTAAACAGCTGTTGCTTTCCAGTTATCACAAGTTTGATTCATAAAGAATCGCACAAGTCACCTACCATGAGCTTTTTAATGTTCGCTCAAGAAGGATTTCCATCTTCATTTTAAATACTTTCGTATTACTCGGATGTTTAGGCAAGATCATGAAGATTTTGCGTAGGACTCTTAAAATCTTTCTTACTTTTCACAGTGTGTGAAGAAGCAAGGAATTATGAAAGTGTGTCCTAATGAGATATTTGATGATCTCAAATGGCTCTAGACTCGATCGTGCATCTTGGATTTTAGTGATCGGAGGCTGGAGAGGAGTGCCACCTTTTCAATACCAATTTATTCGGAGTGAATAAATCAATAGATAACGTGTTGTCTCCGTGTGATTAAAACAAATATCTTTTGAGAGATATCTGAGTTAGCTGGGATGGGTTGTGCATTGCATCACTGGGTCCATGATGTCTGTCTTCAATATCAAGAATCATTAAACAATGATCTTAAGAGCATATGTGTTGACCCGGTTTCTGCCTAAAGTTGTAAGGAGGGCTTCTTTCTTTACACCCTTTATCTTTACAATTCTTTTTCATTCTTCAACCCCTTCAATGCTTACCAATACGTCATAACTAGCACCTTGTTGTGATTGTTCCAGTTCTAACTTAAGTACTTGGTCGGCATTCAGCTACGTTCACAATCTTTCTCCATCTTTCCTAAGGACTACTATTTCTAGCTATGGAATGTCCTTGGGAAGATTCCTCCGGTTCTAGAAGAATCATTGGACTTAACCTATCCTACCATCCTTATGTCACCACAATCTTCATCGTCGTGAAATAAATGGGTTTTGGGTAAGTATATGTCACCATGAAAATCCATTTTGATATGCAAATCCGTTTTCCTCCCCCTTAACATATGCCACGATATTCGAAAACATTTTGCACATGTCGGGATGAGCCAGCACATTAAGTCAAACCATTTGTGATAATATCCCATATTAAATCACATTTTCTCCCCCATATTAAAAATATTAACCCAATCGATGTTTTTAATATCAATTGATTTAATGAAGTTTTAACAAAGGTTTTGGGAAGAAAAATGCAAGTCCGTTTTATCTTCATGATATCGAACGCATGAGATATGATACCGATTTGTAACATGATCACATATTCACCATATTAAAAAGAATTGACAAGGTTGGACCTGATAGATGAGAACATCATATGATAAGATCAAATGGTTCTTGTCGGCATATGTTGGTCGCCTCGTCACTGCTGAAGTCATCTCTTGACACCACGTGTACGATTGGTATGGTTGTCTTGACACCAATTAGTGAACTTGGCACGTTCGGCATCAAAGATTCTGAATGCTTGACAATTGCTCCCCCTCAATTGTTGACTCGTGTTCTATTGAAAGAGCTGTAGTCGTCGGTTGAGTAGTCGCATCGTCGAGTATGTAGATACCAATTGTAGATTGCAATGGTTGTAGAGATGATAGCTTCATAAAAACAAGACTTCTCTTGTTTTAACAAATAAATGCACTGAGGCATACATTGATTTGTGTTAGACCAAGTTATAAAGTAAACTTGATCCCTTATAAGGTTTTAAAATAAACCTTGCCCGAGAAAATTAATTCCCGTTGTTAGCCAAAGCTTTCATAAGAAATACCTGACTTTAATGTGAAAACCGGCTTGCAGTCAGAAATAACTACAAGCCATTTAGGCATGTTTTATGAAATATTTACAACTTTTGTACGAACTCTATTTATGGCGCCGTGTCAATATTAATCAACATTTCTAAGGCCGTAAATATTATCGTACCAAAAGACATGCCTTTGAAAAAATAAAGTAAAAAAAAATATTTTTGGATTTTTCTAGATTTTTCAATTTTTATGGTTTTTATATGGTTTTATATTTTTGTATTTTGCTTTTGTGGATAAAAATATAAACAATATATACAAATGATCACCAAGGATACGAAGAATAGTTTTACCACCACTATTCTTTCGCTTCATCTGCCAGTTCCTTTAGAGTCTCAGGCGAGAAAGTTCTCATTCCTAGCTTGTCGGCCAAAAATTCAATTCGAGCGCGATCTAAAGCCTTCGTGAAAATATCCGCCAATTGATACTCAGATCGGAAAAAGTAAAGCTCTATTACTCCATTTTCCACTTGCTCCTTGATGAAATGGTAGCGAATGTCAATATGCTTCGACCGGGAGAATTGAACATTGTTGCAGCATAAGGCAATTGCACTCTTGTTGTCGCAGTACATCGGAATTTTGTTGAAACCTAGACCATAGTCGGTTAATTGCGATCTCATCCAAAGAATTTGAGCACAGCAACCGGAAATAGCTATTTATTCTGCTTCCGTACTTGAAATTGCAGCGCTTTTCTGCCTTTTCGATGCCCAACTGATTAGTCGATCTCCTAGTAGTTGCAAAGTTCCACTCGTGCTACGCCTTGTATCTTAACAACCCGCGTGATCCGCATCTGCATATGCCATTAGTGCAATAGAAGAGTCCTTCGAATACCAAAGTCCCTGATTAATTGTTCCTTTAAGATATCGAAAGATCCTTTTAACAGTAGCTAAGTGTAACTCAGTAGGCCTAGTTTGATACCTAGCACACATACATATAGCAAGCTGAAGATCAGGTCGACTGGCTGTGATATACAGAAGAGTACCGATCATTCCACGATAAAGTGTCGGATCAACGGCAACTCCATGTGGATCTGCATCAAGTTTAGTTCGTTCCACCATTGGAGTATCCACGGGGTCGCAAGATTCCATCTTATATTTCTTAAGCGATTCAAGGGCATACTTGGATTGATTGATAAAGATGCCTCTGGGACTCTGAGATATCTAAAGACCTAAGAAGAATGATACCTTGCCCATTATTGACATCTTAAACTTGGAATACATGAGTGTCCCAAACTCATCCGATAAGGTTTGGGTCGAGGCAGCAAATATAATATCATCAACATATATTTGTACCATAATCATATCTTTACCTCGTTTCTGAATGAACAGCGTGGGATCCACCTTGCCTTTAGCGAAGCCTTGCGTAATGAGGAATTGTGACAAAAGATCGTACCATGCGCGAGGAGCTTGCTTCAACCCATAGAGAGCCTTCTTATGCTTGTACACATGATTAGGATAATTAGGATTCACAAAACCATCTGGTTGTTGAACATAGACCTCTTCCTTAAGTTCACCATTAAGAAATGTCGTCTTCACATCCATTTGATAGACGATCATATTCATATGGGCTGCATAAGCGAGGAATAGTCGAATAGCTTCCAAACGGGAAACAGGTGCAAAGGATTCCATAAAGTCGATGCCCAATAATTGCTTGTATCCACGAGCTACTAGTCGAGCTTTGTTCTTCAATATTCCGCCTAACTCATCGAGTTTCACCTTGTAAACCCATTTCAAAGTGAGTAACTGCACTTGATCCGGGCATGGGACAAGTTCCCATACTTCAAGACGTATAAATTCATTAAGTTCTTCTTGCATAGCTTCTATCCAACATGATTGAGTAAAAGCTTGTTGCCATGTCTTAGGTTCAACTTCAGTGAGAAAAGCATCAAAGTGACAAAACATTGCATTTTCTTGTAACTGACTTCGTGTGGATACCGGACGATTAGGGTCACCAATAATAGAATCTATAGGATGATCCTTTGTCCACTTGCTGTCATGTTCACGAATCCGTGGATTGGAGTAAACCGTACTAGGAGCTTCTTCTGAGGTTGACGACCCGGCTTGAATAGGGTCGGGAATTGGTACACCAAAGAATGGAAGTTCACGCATTTGAGCGAATTCCAAATCGTGATCATCATCGTCCTCTTCATCATCAATAGGCATGACATGGGTAGTTGGTTCGGGTGTTGGTTGAGAATTACTCGTTGATGGTATATCTTGACCAATTGTAGGTGCAGACGTATCTGATTGTGCTTCGGTTGCTGGAGCGACAACTTCGGTTACCGGAGCTATTACCTCAGGTTCTGGAGCAACAATAGTTGGAGGAGTAAAGAATTCATCAAAGAACGGTTGAAACAACGTATCCCATTCAGTCCTAGAAGGTGGCGTAAATGATGATGAAGTAGGGTTGTTTGGGACAAGACCAGAACTAATGTTACTGGGTCCCATTTCATGAAGTGCGGGTTCAGAGCTGCTTTGCTCAGAAGCCATTGCTGTCAGCTCATCAAAATCAACATTCATAGTTTCGAGGATCTTGCGAGAGTTACGGTTGTAGATTCGGTATGCCTTCTTTGCGGGGGCGTAACCAATGAAAATACCAACATCAGCCTTTGGTTGAAGTTTTCCCAAATTGTCACCAACATTATTTGGATAGCAAAGAGAACCAAATACATGAAGATATGATAAATCTGGTACTTTTCCATGGAGAAGCTCATAAGGTGTTTTACCATGACGTTTACGAATTAGTGACCGGTTTTGGGTGTACACTGCTGTAGATACTGCTTCTGCCCATAAAAACAATAGAGCCTTTGCGTAAATTAACATCGTTCGAGCAGCTTCCATAAGTGTGCGATTTCGCCTTTCAACGACACCGCTTTGTTGTGGAGTGCGAGCAACGGATGTTTCATGAGAAATGCCAACTTCTTCATAATAATCACGCAAAATTTGATTCACAAATTCGGTTCCATTATCTGTACGAATGCGTCGGACAGTAGTGTTGAGACGCACTTGAATCATCTTGAGAAATCCGATGATGAATTTAGGTGCATCATTTTTTGCTTTAAGACATTTCAACCATGTAAACCGAGAGTAATCATCGACAATGACGAGGATATACTTTTTGCCACTAAGACTTTCAACACGCATTGGCCCACAAAGATCCATATGCAATTATTAAAGTTTCTCTTGGTTGGTGTCTTCCGTCTTGGGTTTGTAAGATTTCTTAGTGCTTTGCCCCATTGTACACGCGGAACACAAATGATCCTTGTGAAATGATAGTTTAGGAAGACCACGAACAAGTTCGTTTTTCGCCAAGTGATTAATAGCGTCAAAGTTATGATGAGATAACCGTCGATGCCATAACCATGACTTAATCTTCGATGCTTTGGAGAGAAGACATACGGGAGAAGCGGCCATCATGTCTTGTAGAGACAATGTATACAAATTATTCCCTCGAGTACCTTTCAATAAATCAACCCCTTCCAAATTACGAATGAAGCAGGTATGCTCTCGAAAAGCAACTTCTAGGTTTGCATCACAAAATTCTCCCACAGAAAATAAGTTGTGACCGAGACCTTCCACATAACACACTCTCGAAATTATAACGTTCCCAATATGATATTCACCATAACCCATTATCTTTGCAATATGATCATTTCCAAATCGAACCGTACCAAGAAACTTGCTGACGAAATTTCTGAGCTGAGAGCGATCTCCGGTCATATGCTTGGAGCAACCAGAGTCCAAATACCATAGAACAATTTGGACCACCTGTTTTCAATAACAACAGTAGACAATGCATTGGAAACTATTGGTTCCGGAGTATTAGCAGATACAGATATAGAATTATCAGAATTGCTAACATTTTTGAGACCCTTAGATTTCCTGCGTTTTCTAATGTGAGTTTTAGCACTAACAGGTTTTACTGTTCCAACTTTCTTTGGTTTTGGATTATTCGTGGGCACTACAGTGGGAGTAGACCTATTTAAAGGGCACTTGGTTCCTACAGTAGTGTCAGTGTTCCTAGTTAAAGGACACACTTTTGTTTTGGTAGCCTTGGTACTCCTAGTTAAAGGGCACGCTTTCTTCACTTCAGTGGGAGTGATCCTAGTTAAAGGGCACATATTTCCTACTATAGTGAAAGTTCTACCAGTGGGGTGTCACATCCAACCAACTTGGGTTAACACTTTCCCAGTCGGTTTCCATTCTAATCCATTTTTCCGGGCATGCATCTCATTCACATGGTCAATAAGGCAAGAATCATGACGACTAGAAAACATACATTCATTGCAATTCCAACATTTTAAATTAGAATTCACAGTAGGCTTAGAATGCTGCACAACCGCAGAGCCTTTAGGTTTAGCTACATGATTCTTTTTATTAAAAACAGAAATAACATTCCTAGGATGGGCTTCTACTTTCTTCTTCACTTGACTACTAGATGGGGGCAAGATCCTATCATTCTTCTTGTTTCTTTTAAGCTTAGATCTTTGAGCCTTAGTAGTGGTGCTTACTCCTGTAGAAGGCAACACGGGAATATTAGAAGTTGGTTTTGATTCCGCCTTATCTTTAGTGACCAAAGTTTGAGATGGTTTAGTCCTAGGGCCCTTGTTAAGTGGTGTGATGGCTATTAGGTTCCTTTTGATTGCACTAGAGGATGATGCTGAAATAGTGGCTGCGTTATCCACGACATTCTTACCTTTTAGAGTACGAAGTGTTTCCTTTAACTCAGCCAAGACCAGATTCTTATCACAAATTTGTTCCCTCAAATCAGATATTTCCATCGACTTTCGATTCAATTTTTCAATCAATGATTGATTCTGTGCAGTGGTATCAACACATGCGGGCTTTACTGAATTGAAGAGTCGTGTATTTTTCTGTTTTAAGTTATCAACTTTGGACAAAATCTTGGAAACTCGATTATCTAGATCAAGTTTAAAATTCTCAGCGGCCTCAAGTACGTTCACACAGTTAAGCTCCTTAGATTTCTCTATGTCTATCTGCAAAGATCTAGCAACTTTGTCACTTGGCTGACGCTGTTTTGATTGTAAATTCAATCGAAAATTCTTTTCAAAATTTGCATCATCGATATTAACACCTTCGAATGACGTTTCAAAGATTTCTTGAATAAATTGTTGCTTGCATTCAAGCGAAATACAATGTGTTTGAATCTCATCAAAACATTTTGAAAGCGATGAATATGAATCTTGAAGCTTTAAAAATTCAGCGTCAGATTCGTGACAAGTACTATCTACCACAGTATCCACAGATTCAACATCATGCATAATAGAATCATTATCAACACTTTTATTCACACAAACAGAAACTATATCATGAGACATCACTTGCTTCAGAAGCAGATCATTTTGGCGTGAAACCCGTTCTATTTCAAGTAAACTGTTTTCATAGGCATCATTCATTTCATTGAAAACACGTCTAACTTCTTCTATTTCCAAAAACAAATCTTGATCAAGATTACTAAGACAAGCCTTAACATTGTCTACAAACAGAACAATTTCATTTCGGAACGCAGCTCTAGTGTGCTCAAAGTTCCATTCACCTTCCGTTATGGCCGAAGCCGTCGTACGTTCCAAAATGACCTTGTCAAAATCGGCTAAGTCTTGGTGAGCCGCATTTAAGTTAACGGACGCCTTGCTTACCGGTGGAATTAACTTTGTTAAATCCGTTTTGACAAGTGTAGGAGACGTACTAGGAAGGTTTTCATTTGACAAACTTTGGGGCACAAGAACTGTCAATTCTGCTAATTCCTTTTGTAAGCGAATGCGTGTCTTTTTCGAAAATTGATCTTTGTTATGTTGATCATAATCAATTGTATGGAATTTTGAAAGCATTTTAGAATGAGTTTCATCCGCAAGTGACTGTGTCTTCTCAGTACTACGAACAAAAGGTGCTTCTTTCGATTTGCCAATTATGGTCATATCATAAAGACCGGGAATATATATTCCTGAGCTTGTTTTGCATAACCGGGATTAGGTGGTAAATCTTGAAGACGTTTAAGTTCTAGTTCTTTAAATGATTTAGTTAAAAGATGAACCTTTTCTGTGGAAGCGTATTGTTTTAAAAGCTGTTGTTCTTTGAATTTAAGAAGTTTGGTAGCATTAATTTTCGATTCAAACTTTTTAGACTCGAGAGTTTCGAAATCCATTTTAAGTTTCTGAAAATCATTGACAACCGACTCTTTTGCTTTTAATTCATTGGAAAGATTAGCTTTTAATGATTCTATTTCTTTCAAGTGTTCAATCTATTCAAAACGAAATTGGTCAAATTCAGAACATGTTATTTTCTCTGTTTGAGGAACCATTTCAAAAGTTTTGACCTTTTCATTATGCAACGCAAGCTCAGCAGTTAGGGTGGAATTGGTATCTATGGATTGTCTGAGGGCCATATGCATTTGATCAATAATATGTTTAGGCACCATTACCAAATCATGTTGAGCATAAGATTCCATACCCGTCGTAGCATTTGGTTGAGGTTCACTCAAATGTGTAGAATTGGGTACCACATCATTTGAGTTACTAGTTCCCGAATGTTGTTCGAGGTTGTCATTTTCATGCCCAACTTGATGTTGGTTATCATCAATATTACTAGATGTGGTTGGTACCTCACTGATGACATCAGAACCGTAGTGAGAGAGATTAGCAACGAGATCAGCTTGGGCAGAGTGAATGTCATCACAATCCGAATCGTATGCATCAAGATAGTCCGCTTGATAAGCTGCATTAGAAGTGGAAACAACTGCAATGCCTTCAGTATCTGTTGCCCCTGGGTCTGTAAGAAATGCTAACTCATCTGAATCCAAAATCTTCCCCTTAGACTGAGCATCAACCAAATACATCTTCTCACGAAACCATGCATCATCCCTTCTCCTTTTTGGCTGAGTGCATTCCCTAGCCATATGACCTTGTCCTCGGCAATTGTAGCAAGTCACAACCTTCTTAGGACCAATAGGACTCCCATTTCCACTAGCTTGAGAATTCACAGCTTGATTCTTCCTAGTCCTTGTAAGAGGTACATATGAATTTTGCCTTCCCTGAATAGGTTGCACCGTCACTTAACCATCTTGAACAGTGGCTTGTTGTCGAGGATTTGAAGAGGTGCGGAGCTGATTGTTTGTTGGTGGAAATCCTCTAGTTGCAACAAGTTTTGACAAGTAGGCTGTGAGATGGTTTAGAACATCAGTTGGCGTATCATTTGGAGTAAAGACCGGTTCTTGGATTAGTGGAAGTTCATTAGAGTATAAAGCTTGTGTTGATTGTGCTTCAATAGGAAAGTATCCTTGCTGAGGGGTATAGCCCATTGGAGAATTGTTGGCTTGTGATGGTGATGTCTGATATGGTGGTTGCTGTTGAAAAGATTGTTGATGAACACTTTGTTGATATTCTTGTTGTGGCATCATTGGTGGTTGATAAGATGGTTGCTGATAGATGTGTGGTGGTGGCTGCTGCAAGTATGATGGTTGTTGATAAGTATAAGCCATGTTTTGTTGAGAAGCATACATTGCAAGTGGATCATGAACTTGAGGTGTAGACAACCGACCCTCGATCACATGGCAATCGTGTTGTTGAATAAAATCTTGAAGTTGATCCACATTGGTGTTATGCAAGTCCTTAGCCAATTTAACATCTGTCGCGTATTTTTTCCATTCTGGAGGAAGAGTGTTCAAATACTTGGTGTTCAATTGAAAGGTAGGAATTGCCATGCCATAGATATTAAGCTCATTCAACAATAGGGTAAATCTCAGATAGTAATCATTGAGAGTCTCCCCTGGCACATAGGCAAACTTATCAAAAGTATCATAAAGCTTACACTCTCGTTCTTGTTTAGTTAACGAGGTGCCTTGCATGAGAACATGAATTCTATCCCATAACTCTTTGGCAGCTTAATGTTTGTTGACGAGTTTGTAGACGTCTGGAGAAAGGGCTTGGAGAATGATGTTTGTAGCATACTTATCACATTTATCTTGATTTTTCATATCTCTAGTCAACTCACCCGTTGTGCGAGGACGAGTAGTCGTAACTTCCGTCAATGTACCATAATCTAATGGTCCATTGAGCACCGAAGCCCAAATTAGATGTCCATTCTCCTTGTTCAACATATAAAGTTCCATTCGGGAAGCCCATTCCTCATACATAGTCTTCACCAACATTGGTGGACGATTATCCGTACCCAAGAGGATAGACTTATCCGTAAGAGATGTGTACTCCATTTCAATAAGTGAAGATTTACAAAGTTGATCGATCAATGAAAGAAAGTAAATGTGTTTGTTTTAGTGTGTTAAAACCGAGAAATAATGTTAAAATCCCCTAAATTATGTCCTCGATAAACCAAAAAACACGTTTTTTGAAAAAATGTTGGATCGTACTCAGATCGCAGTGGTGATCGTACTCCCTATGATCGTACTCAGATCGTAGTTGTGATCGCACTCCCTATGATCGCACTCAGATCGGACTCCCAGATCGTACCCAACGATCGTACCCTGATCGCACTCCCTTATCGCAACAAGTGATCGCACTCAGATCGGAATCCCAGATCGTACCCAACGATCGTACCCTGATCGCACTCCCTTATCGCAACAAGTGATCGCACTTAGATCGTACTCTCAGATCGTAACAAGTGATCGTACTAAGCAATCAGATTGAGGGATCGTACTAGGGATCGTAGTGATGGATCGTAGTGAGCTATCGAAGTCAAGATCGTAACTTGGATTGGTCTAATGATCTCAGTTAGATCGTAACAACAGATCGTAACTATGGATCGCAAGTAGAAACCCCTAGGGTTTATGCAAACACAAAGTCAGATCGTACTATGGATTCCTACTTACCTTATTTCTCGGACAGTACAATAACACAATCAAATGAAGATTCAAAGCCAAAATATGAATCAAACAACCAAAAATTTTGTGTTTTTAACCCAAATAACAATACCAAATCACTATAACAAGTAATAAGATGAAGTAAATCAAGATTAACCCATAAAAACACCAAAAAAAATTGGTTCATGTGAAAAAGGATCAAAAATGGCGAGAATCAAGAACACAAACACAAGAACTAAACAATCATCCCATGGCTCTTGATACCATTTGAAGGATATGTAAATCTTGCTTATGTTTTTAGAGAGAGAAAGAGATAGAGAGATGGTGGATTACACACACACTTAGAGAGAGAAAACCAATGTTTACTATGTGTAAATAATGAAACCACACACCCTCTCCATCAAAGGAGAGGATTTATATACCCAAGCCTTGAAATGGGCTTGGGCTTACACGTTTGGGCCGGCCTACACATGTTGTAGGCTAGGCTTGGACTTGTTTGATAAATAAAGAAGATTAACTAAACTACGAGCTATTACATGGACTATCGTTGGAGTGACCGATCCTTCTTAATACGTAAAACGTATTTCCAACAAATGGGTTTATGTCAATATGGATTCTAGTTTCAAGGAAAATACTATGGTTTTATACCGAGGTAATTTTATTTTCTTGAAAGTATTTTTGTTATCGAAAATACTAAAATTGAATTTTGTAAATTCTTTTACAATGTATTAATGCAATGTTACACCGTAAACGTGGTTTATTCATTTATTTATTTATCTACAAACCGTATGGTTGAGGATAGAGTCAATTTACAAATGAAAAGATAAACCTAAACTCTTTTCCATGAGTGAAGAAGGAGTAATAAATTTTTTTGAAATATCTAATTCTATACGTAACTCATAGTAAACTGTAATGGTTAAGAAAGTGCATATTTTGAGTTATTACATTATAAGAATGGTTACCGCTAATTGGTGTAAAGGAAAACTAGCATATTTTATCTAGTAGTTGTGCTTTCACTATTTATAGGCACTACGTACCATTGTGGGGTTGGTAGACCTATTTAAGGAAGAAATTGCATGTCAAGTTTTTCATGTTAAAAGCAATTGATGGATAAGTCATCATTTACGAAGTAGAGTACACTCTTAAAGTAAATTGTTACGAACGTGTAAGTAATTATTACGAATGTGTTTCTCAAAAGTGTAAGAAAGTAAACACAACACTAATTATTTTCAACGATTATGAAACATTTTCAGTGTTGTCAAATTCAGTGGGAGAATTATGTTGTATTACTGAATTCGAGGTTATTTAAACATACTCTAATTCAGTGGGAGTTACAATCTTTGTTATCTTGGTAATAACTCATGTTATCTTTAGTATGTCCTAAGATAATTACTTTCGAATTGATAGACACTATTATCTTCAAAGGATAGTCATGTATTTATTCTTGTTGATTAAGTGGTTCTACATCTACTTGTAAAAAGCTAGTATAAAGCTAGCATATATGACACAATCATATGTTGTATAGACAAATGTTAGACATGATGTTTATCTATTGTATGAGGTTGTTCCATGCACAAGTGGGAGAATTGAATATTGTGTGCAAGAAACAACTCATAAAGATATGATTCTCTTGACTTCAAGATAAGAGACTAATGATCTAATTGATAATTAGATGAAAGTTAGATCATGTGTCAATATGATTATTAAAGACTACTTAAAAGTATATATATCATTCACATTAAGAAACACTTGTTGTTTTGATTTAGTCATGTGAGAGCTTGGACTAAATTGTAAACATAAGGGTAAAACATCCACATGACGTGAGATCGGGCGTGGATTATTTTAGGGTTTCTTAAAATTGATAATTCCTGGAATGACATAAGATACATAGAGTAATCTTATACTACTAAACTAAAATATTTGTGTATTCTTGGAATTACATAAATAGACATAGTAGTGAATTAACTTGAAAAGATTAATGAAACCTAGTGGTGTTCATGATTACTTTAGTTATACATGTTTATGATTTATTTTATAAAGTCACAAATATAAAAGTCTTGAAAGACGTATAATATAAAGTAAGATGTTAATGTATTGTTTTTTTGTTAATACATATACATGGAGTCATTTTCAAATGACTTAAAACGTATGATGGAATTATAATTTTCGTGTTTTAAAGACATGAATTGAAGTGACTTTGTATTAGAAGTACTTGAGTTATAAATTATTCAAAATTGTTAGAAAATCTATTTTACCATTAAGATGATTTAGTTTGTATATAGGTAAACCAAAAAATATATATTTATCTTAATGTTGTTAAGATTGACTTACAATATTTTCCTAAATGAAATACAACATTGTTATGGTATGTTCATTAGGAGAATCAAACTCTCAATATGATGGTGATGTTTGATTCAAGATAACTATATATTCCTTTCTTCCAAAAAGATATCAAGGTTAGAAAGTTGAGTATGACTTCAGCTAAGAAGATTAATAAGATACAATTACATATGGAGTGTGATGAATCACATTATGTCTTAAATAAAGTTCGGATTTTGCTAAACCACTTATTAAGTGGGTTGTTAGAAAATAAAGAGATAGGAACTGTCATTATGTTATGTAAAGTCCCAAAATAGATAACATTGGAGTGTTGATCTATTTTCTATGTATTTAAATATTAACTTTAAGTTACTAAAAGCAAGTGGGAGTTTTGATCTCGAAAGATAAAATTACAAAATACATAATCTTCTTAAATACACTAGTAATTATCATGAGGTAGGTGTGTTATTGCTAATCCTCAAGATAAAGTAATTTAAAGTCATAGGTCCGCAAGGATATCTTGGATATACGAGTAATATGCTGAGAATTATGAGTCGCAATAATTGTTATGATTTGTTACCAAATATTGACTGGGTAAACTAGTCATACTATGAATGTTATAGATGTTATACAAACAAGATAATCAATTTAGATTTTGTTTATCTTAAACAGTTTGACTAGAAATTAAAGATAAGTTTCGTGAATGAAAGGTAGAAACGGCCATTGTGGTGGTTTCAATCCTTGTGTCGAAATTATATGGACAAGATTGTACACATATTTAATGTGTATATTATGAATAGATTATTAATAACACTTAAGTAAATTAATTGTGATTGGGTATTCTTTCTTAAATGCATTAAATATATAAAGATTTTGGTATTGACAAAACTGAATATGTATGAACTCTTTCTTGAATGACTACTTGAGCATGGACTTAAGTAATCGAAAGGAGTTTATAAAATTAAATAAATCTTTGGAACAGTACAAATTGGAATTATTCATTCATGAATGAATGCAGACATCTAAGAAATTATTCTTATGATTAATTTGAAATCAAGATTGGATTTAAATTTGAATAAGATGACTTCTAAGTATTCCTAAAAGCTAGTGGTAGTATTATGGTTATTTTCTTAAATTATATATGTTGAAGAGACATATAAGAAAGTAAATTTCATTCAAATTAAATGTTGATTTGGTTTAGATTTGAATTGAAACTTTGCTTTGGTGATTTAGAAAATAAGATACATAACCTTGGAACAAATAAATTTATTTTTTTATGCGGTGGAAATACAACATAATATGCCATGTAGTAAGTATATATGGATATTTAGAACATGAAGAAATCTAAATCTGGTTTGAGAAATTTTCATGTGTATCGTGTTGTATTTATATCATTCTTAGAATGCAAGATGATTTGAATATATTAATCTATTTGAAAGTTATTAAATAACTTGTGTAATGAATATTCGGAAGGAATATGTTTGTATATAGAATAACATCCTTGTCTTGGATCAGCTTCCATATTCTATAGATGAGTAATTTGTTAATAGTTGTGCAAATTACCATAGCTAACAAACTCGGATGTTTGGTTGGAATCAAACATTACATAACAGATATTATAGGTAACGTATTTACATCTTTAAATGACAAGTTATCAAAAACTTGAAAGGTATAATTGAGGTAACACTCAATATTAGTCATGGGATCTTTGGATATGACATGTTGATTAAAGTTGCATTATACATTAAAGAATTAGAATACTTTGGTATTCAAATGTGTTTTGGAAGTTCAGTATAATAAATTAGTGATCAAGGATGTTTCACAATTTTGGTACCATGTAGCAATGTCAAACTATTTGAATACACATGTGCAAGAACTTCAATAATTGAATTATTGAAGAAAGTATTCTCAAAAATTCCAAAAGGTCAAGATTGGTTGTTTTATGCTTTGCCAAACTAGTGTGAAGGTCACTACTAGAGGCATGATGCATCAAACATGTTTTCCATGCATTGATCTATTTATTATTTTGATAAAGGATGTTAAGACATTATTATTTAACGGACTAAAGATTGGGTTTCGTTTATTCTTGTTATTTAATATTTGTATCCTATTTTACATGTTTTTAATCCATGAATAAATTGTTATGCTAAATGTCCGTTGTTGATTAATAATATGGGAATATTATTAAACTAAGACAATTCGAAATTTTGATAGAGTATACTTGAAAGTATATTAATCGATTTTGTATGATATTCGATGAATCGAATATTGGACTTATCCCAACTATATGATTATACTTTATGGACCTTTGTCGTTAAGTATATCATAAATAGTTATCCTCAGACCTTAGATACCAGGAAATTGTTGTGGATCTAGTGCATTTGTGTGGAATAATCTAACGCTAAACGTAATTGGTAGCTATAAGGGTTATTTTCGTAAGTGTTGTAATATTCATAAGTTTTGCTTGTAGTCAATATGGAATTTGTTTCCTTCAAATTTATTTTGAAGATTAATTCAGATGGGCTCTCGTGGGATTAGTAAGATGTTTGTATGGCCGTACCCAAAGTCTTTCTAAACTATGTTTAGAATTTTTGGTAATCTTGCTTGAATTTGATAACGAGAAACATAATGGTTAATGAAAGGAATGACTAAGATCCATATCCTTATTAATGTTGTATTAGAAACGAAAGGATAATAAGAATGATGAATCATTAAAAGGTTTTATCCAGGATACCTTACTTGAGTTGTACTAGAGACATTGCTAGTGTAACTAGATGCTAATCAATCTAATCACGATATTCGAAATATGTCCAAGTAGAAGCTGTAAGTTTATGGACTTATATTTAATAGTTGTGTGATAGGATCGAACTCAAAATTACGGGATCGCACACAATACGTAAAGAGTTAATTTAATTAATAAATATATTTATTATATTTATTAATTTATTTAATAAATATATTTATTATATTTATTAAATTAAACCGAGCTAGAACTTTAATGATCGTTAAATAATTAAGAGTTAAGTATTAACGAGCGTTGTGGAATAAATAGAAAGAGAAATAAATAGAAAGAAGAATGGAAGGTTCCGGAACACCCCTTAGGGGTGTTTGGGCTGTCGACTACACCAAAGGGGAAGGAGATTGGAAACATGCCTTATATTCGTTTCCTTGGGCTACAAGATAATTGGGCATATATACGGACCCCTTAGTCTCCATAATTCTTCACCCATTATTTTTCTTTCTCTCCTTTTGCGATCAACTAACCAAACGTAACCTTTGGGTTGTTTGGTTTGTTTGGTTTCTTTCTTGCGAACAACACCAAAGGAAAAACACCATTTTAGGGTTCCTTTTATCGTTTGGTTTTGGTTTAGCAATAATCTAGTCCTAGCCCCTCTCTAGGGTTGTTGGGTAGATTTTCCACTTGATGTTGAAGCTCGGTTTATACGCGCTAGAATCACGGTTAGCTCGTTGTATTACGTGTGTACAAGAACGTAATATTGTCTTACTTTAGACTATATCTTGGTGATAAGGTTTTATCGATATTTGGTGCTTCGTTCTTTATCTTGTGGATCTTCGCATTGGCTAAAAGGTATGCAACCCTAATTCGATTAATTATAATTGTGTTATTATGACCTTGTTAAATCGCTTCCGCTGTATGTTCTTTGATCTTGTTTAGGATTTTTTATGAGACTGCAATTATACATGGTCTCATCGTTCTTTTTGGGCTTTAAATGCTATTATATGTCATAAAATACCATATTATATGCCTATGTTTGTTACTTTTATATTTTAGGTATGGATATCGTGAAAACGACAAGAAGATCACAAGAAACAAGCAAAACAAACACGAGAAATGAAGCCGCACAATGAACCGGGCCCTAGTTTTGATTTTCCAAGAAAAAGTCCTTGAAAAATTGAAGATATACAAAAAAGGTCCTCCATCATTGAATAAATGACACTTTATACCCTTGTATATTCATAAGTATAAGTTTGGTCCCTAAGGTTTGTCAAAATTACAAAAATGTCCCTCAACTTTGAAGACTTGGCAAGATTAGTCCCTCAAAATTATGGAATTGTCAACATTATTCCTCCTAAAATCAGTCACACAAGAAAATACCTTCAAGTTTCAAGACATGTCAAGAATAGCCCTTAAAATATCTAGAAATGACAAAACAAGCCCTTGAAGATACCTTTGTAAACTTTTTATGGCCAAAGTGTGAAAAACAAAACTTATATTACAAAGGGATATGTTTTGTTGGCTGATAAAACATGCTATACCACTTTTGCCAAATAATAGGGACCATTTTTGCCACACCAAACTTTCAAACACGCGCCAAAAAACTCCTCCCCACCTTTTTCGGATCAAAACATGTTACTATTCACCCTTCACCCCCCGAATTTACTTTCACCATTTAAAGGGTTAATTTATATTAACCTAACTTAAAAGTAATTTACCCCAACACGCTTCAATCCCACACTTAAACTCAACCATCCCTTCACCCCTATGGACCCCACCATCAACCTCGTCCACCTATCAAATCACACCCTCCTCTCCAAGTTATCCCACGTGGCAAGATCAATAACCCACAATCACTACTTGGTCCCCAGCACATTTTGAACGGTTTGGATCATTTTGGACATCTCAACAACTCAACACGCATTTAAGCACTCAAGGGCATTTCTTCGAATCTCTAGCTAGGGTTTTTAGTTTCTAGTTCCTTCTATGTAGTCTATATAAGGAGACCTTAACTTGTGAGAGTCCCTTGTTCCAGTTTTTGCTTTCTCTCTTGTAATTTTCTTTAAGATTAATAAAAGTTGGTATTTTATAAAGTGTGAATCGTAATTCCTTTTTGTTGTTTGAAGTTTGTAAGGAGAAGCAAAGGCTGAGTTCCATTTAGTGTTTTGAAAGTGTTTTGGTGGTTTGTGTTAGCCACAGATTGGTATATCATAGTTTTCAAGTTTCAAAAGATTTTGAGGTTTCAAACTATTTTTGGTTCTAAGGTCTTTGATTCTCAAAGTTCTGAGGATCTATTGGCTTGAATCTGTTCCAAATCATCTCAAGTTGTCAATACTTGTTGTGTGGGGTCAGGTCTCAAGTGTTGGTTAAGTTTTTGGATCCCCCTGCTGAGGTTGATCCCACTTCTTTGGTTATTTTTTCTATAAACCTGCTACTAAACCCAACCAAATATCATAAGCTTTCACAAGCTTGTTCATACAAAACTTGTTGAGGGATTTTAAGGTTTGGTTGGCTTGTTTGTTCATTGTGATTGAAGATCTCACCATAGAAGGTCTTGGTTCGGCTGTTGAACCATCAGTATACCTTCTCTCTTGTTCAAGTGCCTTGGTCTTGTTCTAGTAGTTGAACAAGGTCCAAGGAGCATTACTTACTTCCCCTAGGAAGTTAAGGGGAAGAGGTGCACTCATTCTATCCTTTTCTCTTTTAAATTTTTGGTCAAAAATCTGTTTATGTAAGGTGCTATGTGATTTTATGCTATAGAGTTTGTGTTTTGTTGTTTTTGGTTTAATTTTGTTAGTTGTCACCTAGTTGAGCTATTTGGGTCATAAAATCAGTAGGTTGTGTGGAAAAATACAAAGTTTCTTTGAAAAGGACTAAAACAAGGCTGTTTGGAAATTTTGGGATCAAAAGGCCTTGTGGCCTTGTGCCCTTGGTTCTTAGGGTTGGTTTTCACTCAACAAGTGTTTTTAAGCAAGTATTGGTCACCGGTTAAGTTTCAAAAGGTTTAGAAAAGGTTTTTCAAGTTTTTATAAAAATCTGCCTAAGTGTTCTTGATTTGGTCAAACATATCAGAAGCTCTTAAATCTTTGTTTGTTGGAATTGGAAACTGAAATTTGGTTTGTGAAGTGCTTTTGTCGTGTGTTATCTCTGTAATACTTGGTTGTTTAATTTGGTGGCTTGTTGAGGGGGTTATAGCTTATTGAAAGTGGCTAAAGTGGTCAATTGCATCAGCAATTTGACCACTCTTGTTTTGCTTTGCATTTTGAATTCTAGTGCTTGCCCTGCTATATTGTTGCTTGTTATCTATTATTTGGCTGCTTGTGAACTTGTTTTGATCATTGGTTTGCTTATTTGAAGGCTGGTAAGCTCATTAGCTTATAAGCTTTTACTTTCCAAAACTCAGGTCAAGTGAACCAACTGGTTTGCTTGATTCATTGGTCTTGACCTCGAGACTTCCTCCAAAAAGCCTCAAAACAAGCCTACAATCATCCCATAAGCAAGTTTTGAAACTTTTGTAACTTTTGGTACACGCTGACTTTTGATGACTAAGCACATAAGTGCTTATTGGATTAAACTGGCTTATTGGTACATGCAATGACTTTGTTATTGTAATAGGTGTCACTTTTTTAGCTTAATATCAATTCTGGAAGGTTTCAGCTTATTTGGTTAAGGTTTTGCTAAAAAACCAACTTATTTGGCTTTTTCAGCTAGCTTATTGGCTTCTACAGCTTATTTCACTAGACTTTTTAAGATTTTTCTTGTTGATTATTCTTAGTTAAGCTATTTTAAGCTTTTTCAAAAAGAATCAGCTTTTAAAACCCCCTAGATATCAAACCCGGCTATTTTGTCTTTTAGTGAAAAAGTTTAATTCAAGTTTCTGGCATATTTCTTGGTCTATTTCTGAATTTCTTTTTGCAAATAAGTTTAAAATCTCATAATAAGGTTGTGTGTTTAAGCAGAGCTTATGGCATCAGCTTATTGATTAATGGGCTTATTGGCGTAATAAGGATAAGCTTATTGACTGATAAGCTGTGATAAGCTCATTTTCAGCTTTTGGGCCTTTAGATTTTTGTCTTTAAAATTAAATTTTAAGTTGGATTGGGCCTTTTCAAAGCTTTTTGTGCACTTTTGTTTTTGGGCTAAAAAGCCCAATTGATTTTGGACTAGTTTTAGATTTAGCCCATTTGGGGGCCGATTAGAGGTATTTTGGTAATTTCAAATTCATTTTCTGATTATTTAGGTTAAATAAACTAGTTTGCAAGTTTTTAGAATTTTTTATAAATTTATGATTTTTAATATTATTTTAATATTTTATTTTTGTTTTTAATTATTTTTAATTGATTTAATAGGTTCAAAATTTTGGAAAAGTACTTTTTAGTTTTATTAAGTTATTTTTTAGGTTTACAAGTAGAAAAATCTTTGTTTGGGTTTTTTGTTAATTTATTTTATTTTAAGTCTTTAATTAGCATTTAAAAATTAAATATCAATTAATTAAAAAGTTTAAAAAAATTTAATCATTTGTAAACCTTAGTTGGATTTTTAGGAATTTTTGGTAATTTTTTTGAAAATTTTTAGAGCAAGTTTTTATTTTGCAAATTTTTACGGTTTTACGTTTTTACGTCTTAGCTTAATTTTATCGCATCTGTCTTCTATTCTACCCTTTTTCTTTCTAACCAATATTAATCCAAAACTTACAAGTTTTTCACACAGAATCAACCTCCTTGGGAAACGAACTTTATCTTGGGTCATTAGCAATTGGTTTTCCTAAATCAATTTGCTTAATACTTACCACTTTTACTCTTTGTTTTCCTAAACAAGTGTAATCATACCACAATTAGTTTTATATAATTGTTATGATATTAATAAACCTTCATGTTGCGGGTAACGTGGTACTGGCCTATGCACTTGACAATCATTATACCTAAGTATGATGTCCCGTGCGTCTTTATGCATGGTCGGCCAGTAGTATCCCGTCCGTAGGGCTCTTGCCACGACCGATCTAGGGCCTGCATGCATACTGCATGACCCCTCATGATTTTCACTAATCACGTAGCTCGCTTGTTTTGGTCTGACACAACGCAGCCAGGGCTACAAGAATGATCTCTTGTATAGAATCTCGTCACGGACCTCAAACCCCTACGCCTTTCGCCGGATGCGGCGTGCTTCAGTTTCGTCCTCCGGGAGTGTTTCATTTGTCAAGTTTTCGATGATCGGGGTCATCAACGTAGGTCCCTCCTCCTCGACTATTGACAGGGTTTCTTCTCCTGCGATAGATTTATCCTTTAGTATTTCTACCAACACTTGTTTGGATAGGTTAGCAAAGCTAGTGGACGAGATTTTGCTCAAGGTGTCCGCCTTCTTGTTCTCACCTCTAGGTGCTTGTTTAATGATAAATCTGGTGAATCATCCAATGAGATATTTTACCTTTTCGAGGTATTGGATCATGTTATCCTCTTTGGCCTCATACTCCCCAAGGATGTGGTTCGCGACTAGACGTGAGTCGACATGTGCTTCCAAATTTCGTACCCCTGTCCACGCAGCTATTCTCAAGCCCGCGATCAAGGCTTCATACTCAGCTTCGTTGTTTGTTGTTGTAAATTCGAATCGTAGGGCATATGTGAATTCTATACCCTCCAGATTGGTAAGTATAAGGCATGCACCAGATCCATCCGTGCATGTAGATCCATCTATGAATAAGACCCATGGGTCTTGGAGCTTCTCCTCCTTAGGAGTGTGTCTCCATGCTTTCCTCCTCCGACTCCTATATTATAAAGTCGGCCAAGATTTGGCCTTAAATCGTCGTGCGAGGCCTATATGAGATATTATGTTCCCCCAACAGAACACTCCATTTTTACAAATGCCCTACATTGTCCAGCCTTGCTATGACCTGCTTGATTGGCTGGTCGATAATTACTACAATAGGATGTGCCTAGAAGTACCGGTGCAGCCGTTTGGTGGCGTACACCAGCGATAAAACCAGCTTTTCCATAGGTGTGTAGTTCAGCTCTGGTCCTTGTAGTGCCCTGCTGACAAAGTAAATGGGCATATGCACTGTGTCCCTATCCGTCATTATGACTGCGCTGATTGCGCCATGAGTGGCTGATATGTAGATGATTAGTTCCTCCTTAGGCCGTGGTGCGACCAACATCGGGAGGGATGCCAAGTGCTTTTTGAGTTCATTAAAGTCTTATTCTGGTTCCTTCGTCCAGTTAAAATCACTCTTCTTCATACACATCTTGAGTGTTTTGAAGAGGGGTAACGATTTTTCCGCAGATTTAGACAAGAACCTATTCAGTCCTGCCAACTTACCATTAAGAGACTGTACTTCCTTGAGCGTCCTTGGGGATGGTAGCTGTATCACGGCCTCCGTCTTGTCTGGGCATGGTTTGATTTCATTTGGTATCCCAAGAACATTCCTTCCGTAGCCTCAAACGTGCATTTCTTTGGGTTTAGCTTCATATTGATCTTTCGCAACGTGGCGAATGTTTCCTCAATATCCCTGATAAGCCCGTCCTATGTATGGCTCTTGATAACCAATTCGTCAAAGTAGACTTCCGGGTTACGCCCAATTCGAGTGTCAAAAGCTTTGTCTACCAACCTTTAATAGGTTGCGCCCGCTTTTTTGAGGCCGAACGACATCTTGGTGTAACAATAGACACCATGGCTCGTATGGAACACCGTTTTCTCCTCATCCTCCTTGGCCATCTGAATTTGGCGATATCCCTTGTATGCGTCCAAAAAAATTTTGAAGGGATACCCACACAAAGATTCTACTTTCAAATCAATCTCTGGAAGTGGGTAGCAATCCTGCGGACATGATTTGTTGAGATTTGTGAAGTCAACGCACATATGCCAACTTCCGTCATGTTTCTTTACCATGACCGGGTTAGATAGCCAATCGTAGTAATACATATCTCGCATAATGCCTGCGTCAACCAGCTTCTTAACTTCTTGTAGTATTACTTGGCTTCGTTCCGGGACCTGTCCGCGTTTCTTTTGCTTTACCAGGGGATAACCTGGTCTGATTTGTAACTCATTCTCTGCTATCGAACGCCGTACGCCTTTCATGTCCTTTGGTACCCAAGCGAATACATCAAGGTATGCCTTTAGAAAGTTGCACATAGCGCTCTTGCCTTTCTCAGTTATAGTTCCTCCAATCTCTATCTCTTGACCTGGATAGTATGGATGGATTGCTACTTTCCAATTTGGTGGTAGTTTTTCATTTCGCTTGGGAATTGGTTGTGCTGGTACGGTTATTGCGTGACATTCTGATGGTGGTACAACTGTATTGAAGATAGTGAGTATTCCTCCGTCCACAGGGAATTTTATCATTCCATGCGCCGTGGATGGTACGACCCGGATAGCTAATATCCCTGGCCTTACAATAATGTCGTTGTACGGAGATGGTGAAGGTATCACCATGAAGTTCATCCATGATGTGGTTGAGTGCTCATCATCCCCAATGATTACTAGGAGCCGCAGCTGGCCTAGAGGCCAGATGGTTTCCCCGTTGAAGCCAATGAGGGGCGAAGTAGCCGACATCAACTCTTTTTTCACCTCCGGCCGTAGCCGCCCAAAGCAATGTTCAAAGAGTATTTCTGCTGACAAACCTCCATCGATGTACATGCGGCGGACATTGTTGTCTCCCATGTTTACTTCGATGGTAAGGGGCCCTTAGGCCACGTTACTTGCCGTGATGGGAGGAAACGAGATCTCCTTGCAGTGCGAAAATTTCTGGCTGCCTTTTTGCTTAGTTCTGCGCTGCCACGATTGTACCATGAATATGGAAGTGGGTTTATCTTTGGGGGGATCTTTCCTGCCACCCTTTTGTTGTCTTTCCCATCCTTCCAATCTTTGGCGAGATGTTTGAGATGTCCAGATTTTACCAGGGACTCGATATACTTTTTTAACTTAATGCACTCATCGGTGTCGTGGCCCTTATTATTATGGAACTCGCAGAATCGATTCCCTTGACGACGGTCGACTGGAGTTGTCATAGGAGGTGGTTTTGGGAAATTTGCGCCCTCAAACAATAATATATCTCGTGGAGACATTTTTAAAGGGTAAACTTGTCAGCAGCTCGTCCTCCTCTTTTCTGACCACGATAGTCAAGGCTCCTTCCACTCGTCTAGTTTGATTGCTTTTTGGGTTGGTCATGATTTCGATAACCCTGGTTTCCTTTTGTGGAATAGGCCGTTGAGACCGCGGTCTCCCCTTCCACAAAGGATCTAACCCTTTTCATTAACTCGTCGAATGTTTCTGGGCGCTTTTCATTCAGACGTCTAATTAGTTCCTTATCAGTTATGCGTGCATATAGTCGAATATCTTTAGAACCTCAGGGCATGCCTTGATTTTCGTGCACTCATCTTTGAAGCGCTCGGTGAAGTCTTCCGTGGACTCCCCATGTTTTTGTTTCACCGTAGCCAGTGAAACAGGGTCTCTGTTATACTTCTTTCTTTGAGTATAATTCCTTCTAAAATCACTCCGCAATTCATCAAAGCTATTGATGCTTCGATGTGGGAGTCTTTCGAACCAGTCGCGTACGTTCCCAATGAGAGTTGAATTGAACATCTAGCACCACATAGGCATAGGCCACCACTCAATCTTTGCTTGTGTTTCAAAAACTTTTAGATGGTCATCCGGATCCATCGTAAGTTTTCACGCAGGTGGGCATGTGTCACTTTTTGTCCTCAGAGTAATCCCGAATGCGACTTGTGAATGCGTCCTCCTTCTCCCGGCACCATGGAAGAGAAAGATCTTCATCACCCCGATGGGGCGGCGTCGTGATCGCCTCCTGCGTTCTCTGCTGCTGTCTAAGGATTCTGAAGAGGGGTATCTCACCCTACGACATCTAGGATGATGGTCATCAGAATCAGATCCGGACGGATCATTACTGGGTGAGCGCCTTCCGCGCCTAGAGAGACCACCGTAGCTTCTAGTTAATGGTGGAGGGGGTGATATATCTTCCCTTGGGAGGGTCTGTCCTCTCAAAGACACTAACACGACGGGTATTTTCCCTAGATGTCTCTTGGGCAGCGTGTTCCATGGATTCGTCCGAGAGGCTTGCGTCCCCCTGATTCGCCTCGATATCCTCAAGTATTCTGTCTCCAATGCGTTCGAAGACATTACACGGTTGAGGATGTTACTCGACTCGGGGAGGTGCATCCGCCCGATGTTTTCTGTTCCTTTTTCGTGAACGCTTGGGCGTGTCGCCCGCAACGCTGCCAAAGTTCATCCTGGCTTGGAGATTCCTTCCCAAGTTCATCCTTGCCGTTATGACAGGAATAATTGATTCGAAATTCTGCGCCACGTAATCTTCGATACTCCTGTTATTAACGTCTTGGATGACTGTGTCGACTTCCGTCTCCGTAACTAGAGGTCGCGGCCTCTCTTTGTTAGGAGGTATTGGTATTGACCCTGGATCTTGGCTTTTTACCACCAGGGTTGACGCAGGGGTACTGAATTGTGCGTCCATCCCTCGTGGGGGTTGGTTTGCCATGTTTCGATACGGGCCTGCTCCTGCTCCTCCCTCTGGGACTGGATGGCCGGGGTTTCCGTACCTGAGTTCCGGCCAACGTTGTTCTGGTATCCCTACTTTGGGTTTCCCTTCGTCATCGGTAGAGTATAATTTAGTGTATGGTCCCATGGATGGCGCCAACTTTTTGATACAAAAGTTGGATGGAGCTTGTGTGCCCCGAATTAAGCTTAATTCAGGTGCAGGAAGCTCTGGCTCTTGCACCAAGTGAATATATGGTTGAGATCCTGCACACTAAACAACACGCAGTTAGACTTACCGCGAGAACGGTATCCTACGATTAGACTCCAGCGTGAGAGTAAGTAATCGGTTTTAGGTTAGTAATCGGTGAGATGTGAGAGTTTCAGTGAATCGTACCTTTGTGGAACCCTTGGGAGTAAGAGATAACTACCATAATTGGTTGATTGTTATCTTCTAATTATGGTTAGTGGATATCTTTTACTTTGAGATGAATCACAATCCTAATTAGGTTGTGATTTTGTCTAACCCTTGTCCGGCGTACCGGGCCATGGGCCGCATACAGTTCATGCGGCCATCATTACCCGGAACCCATAAGTCCAAAGTAACATTGATCCAACCCATTTGTGACGGGACGGATACGGGTAGTACCCCTCAGCCGTGTCCAAGACCCGGTTAGGAACTAAACGTCATCATATATTGTTTTTTCTATCAATAAAAAATAGTAACATGTTTTTCATCTTACTCATTCATTTATGTTTGGTGATAACATCTTATTGCCTCTTAATATTATAAATAAAAAAAAGTAAAAAAACGACGATAAATAAAGATCTTTGATAAAAACAAATTATTGGTCAATGAAAAATCGATACATTTAAACTACTTATTCAATGTATTGTTATCACTTAATATAAAGACTTAGAAATTAGGAAATTATAATACTTCATAATAAAAACAAACAATAATTTTATAATCAAAGTTAGATTTTGTTGCAATCTTTTAACAGTGAAATGTGGTAATCAAATTAAGAGTAAAAATAATATAATGAAACAAACCTCCCATGGTTTGTCAAAAATGATCTAAAACAGAAAAATGTTATTTAAAAAAATACTTGTTCCAATCTATTGGAAAATTGTTAGTTATAAATCATGACTAATTATGACTCGACAATTATTAACTTGTCCACAAAATAGCGTGTATTAAAACTATTGTTATGTTAAGAGTGTTAGAAATAATAGTTGATTGTGACTATAATAAATAAGTGAGTAATGATAAATAGGCCTACTAAATAGACGTATAAATAGGCCTAATCTTTTCATGTTTTGACAAATGTAATACACTAATTCTCTCTCATCTTTAACCACCAATCAAATTTTTATTTCCACCAATCACATTTGTAGGTCTATTATTAGGTTCATTAAGTAGGTCTACTAATCATTTTTCTAAATAAGTTGTCCTCACAACAAATGTATCACAACTATATGAAAATAAGATATTTGTTACTATTTATTTGTGATTCTCAATATTTATGGATAATATATATTCACTAGTTTGAAATTTAAATCTATCGTTACACAGACTCAAAACAGGTAAAATTGTCTTTTTTTCAAGAGATTGACGTCGGCACTTAAAAGTTGTTTGCACCTACAAGGAATGGAACTTAAAACCTTACCCATATTAGAGTGATAGTCACAAATCCTATTATCACTAAGCCACCCTTGAGCAATTAATATTCATTAGTGTCAACCAACTTTACTCTTAACATACTGATAGTTTACACTTAGCTAATTAATTATAGTTTTATTTAAAGTTTGTAATATAATTACAAGAAAAAATAATATGGTAAAATTAATCACACTTCACTATCAGATTGTGGCAGTGAAAATTTTAACTGAGACATTTGAATAAGAAAGATGAAATATCAATCATTGAGAGATCAAGTTAACAACATATATTTTGGTTGTTTGTATAAACACATGAAATGTTAAATAACACGTGTTTTTCTTTAAATTTAAATAGTCTTTTACAGCTTGCTAGTCAGCCGTAGTAAGATACACATATTAGTTTTTTTCTCCCAGTCAAACACAATAACATGCTTACCTTCTGACTCATTCCTTTAGATGTGAGGATAACATTTTATTGCCTGTTAATTTTATAAATTAAAAAAATAAAAAGTAAAAGAACAACGATAATAAAGATCATTGATAAAACCAGTCACGATCAATGAAAAATCAAAACGTAACAACAAAAACACGTCTTTGTTAGTCAAGAAATATCTAGGAAAAATTGATAATTCTAATAAAAGGATTCGTTTTGTTTTGTGTTTTGAAGTAAAAAATTTTTATCGCGTTCACATGTATTTATATTTGAGGTTAATAAAAAGATATACATTGACAATACAAATAAAAGTAAAAATTAGTTGACTTCTGGTTTTTGTGTCGTGTGTTTAGTGAATAGTGTGTTATATAGTTAGTTTCAAGCCAAGGTAATTGATTTGGGCTCATCATCTCTTATTAATTTAATTAGGTTGGGCTAAAAATTGATGTTAAGATATTTTGGGCAATTGTTGATAAAAAAGAAGTATAATACACAAACAAAAGTGTGATTTTGGTTTATATAAGTTGTTGTATGTTGAGCTAGTTTTCGTGATATCAATGAATTGAGCAAGTGAGCGTAACACACATGTCAATAAAAGTAAACCGAACTATACTTTTTGAATCTCAAAATTGATTTTTTTTTCTTTCAAATATTCATCTTCATTGTTACATTCAAACTAATGACTCGATGTATTGCTATTCAGATTTAGATTCTGTAACCTTATTTTAATAGTAAGATGTGATCGTTTAATTCATGCCTAAAATATTTTAATAAAAAAAACAACCTATGCTCATCAAAAATGATTTATAAGGAAAAAATGATATTAAAAGAAAAAAATTCTTGTTCCGATATATTGGAACAATTGTTAGTTGAAAATAATTATTGAGTGCGACTCTACAATAATTACTGTGTCCACATAACAACGTGTATCAAAATTATTATTAAGTGATAGTAACAAAAATAATAATTGATTGTGACTACAATAAGTAAGTGTCCACACAACAACTTTTATCACAATTGTATGAAAATGACATATTTGTTACTAAAAACGTGATATTCTCAAAAAATTCGGAAAATAAATATTCACTAATTTAAAGTTTAAACCAATTATAACTATACATTAATACTTGGACTAAAAAACATTATAACTTATAAACAAAAATTAATAAAACTAGAATGAAAAAAAATATATTCCTTTCTTTCCAAAACTATTTTTCTCCGACAAAAAACATATAGTTTAAACTTAACGAAACATCACTATCAATTCGTAGTAGTGGAAAATTTAACTGAGACATCCGAAAAAGGAATGATGTACTATTAATATGTGAAGGATTATTTTAACAACATATGTTGTGGTCGCTTGTATATATATATGAAATCTTAAATTGCACGTGTTTTTTAAAAAAAAAGTTTAAATTATCTCTTATCGCCTGCTAATCAGACATAGTAAGAGGCATATGTTATTGTTGTTTTTCTCCCAATCATAAACAATAATAGGTTTATCATCCGACTCATAATTTAGATGTGATGATAACATCTTGTTGCCACTTACTTTTATAAATATCAAATAAAAAGAACAAGGAAAAAAAACGATAAATAAAAATCTCAGATACAAACCCGTCATCGGCCAATGAAAAATCACAACATATCAATAAAAACACATCTCTCTTCTAGTCAAGAAATATTCTAGGAAAAACTGATAGTTCGAATTAAATGGCTCGTTTCGATTTTGTTTTGAAATAAAATTTTTTATGGTGTTCACATGTATTTTATATTTGAGGGTAACAAAAGATATACATTGACAAAGAAAAAAAATAATTGGTTGATGTCTTGTTTATTTGCGTGTGTCGTGAATAGTGTGTCATATTGTTAGGAAGTTAATTGATTTGGGATGATTATCTATTTATCTTGTTGTTAGTTTAATTAAGTTGGGATAAACATTAATGTTAAGATATTTTGTGTTAAGATATTTTGTGTAACTACTGAGCTAAAAAAATGTATAGAAAAATGATTTTTGTGTCTAATAATGATGCTTACTTATGTGTCTAATGATTTGATTGTTTGGTTTTAATAAATGATTGGTGGGAATTTGGAGAGAAAAAAATGTACAACATACATGTACAAATGATTTATTTATTAGGCATGCATTTAGGCATTCCTTTTAGGTCTAAATAGCATTACTCAAATGTATGAAAAATGATTCTTGTGCCTAATAATGATGTCTACTTATGTGCCTAATGATTTGATTGGTTGGTTTGAATATAAATTTCGATGATATAAATTTTGTATATTCAACTAATTTTTGTAAAATCGATGAATTAAGCTGGTGAACATAACTCACATGTCAATAGAAGTAAACCGAATCGTGTTTTTGTGAATTTCATAACTGATATTTTTACTTCCAAATATTCATTTTCAATGGTACATTCAAATTACTTACTTGATGTATTATTGTTATCATTTAACATATATTAAAAAAAGACTATTAAAGAGAAGGTATCACGTTTGACAACCCTTCGTCGAAATGACGTGGCTAGCTCGTCGAGTATCGTCGGCGTCCGTTGTCACACCCTCCCCTCTTCGCCGTCTATATTTTAGAAAACCGAAATCTAAATGACGAGCTAATGTGGGGGTATGTGGGGTACCTTTTTCTTCTTCTTTATTTTATTCTGGGATTTAGTGTGTGTTTTGCGTGTGTGTCGTGTGTGTGTGATATGTTGAATAAAGTGATTTGTTCCCATTCTAAATATTATATTTTCAATATTTATCTTTGTGGTTTAAGGTTTATCATATTTTGGTTTAATTTTACAATTTTTGTAAATTTTTAGAACATTTTTAACTTAAGATTGTATTTTTAATTTTACAATTTTTGTATTGTATTTTAATTCATATATTTGTATTTTTAATTTAATAAAATAAATTTTAATTTGTGTGAAAATGAAAAAAAAAATAAAATAAAAGATAGTGGTGTGGCCAAAGTGAAGAGGGGCTGAGTGTGTTGTGAGTAGGGCTGTAATCAAGCTAAACTTTTATCAAGCAAATCGAGCTCGAGCTCAAGTTTGGCTCGATCAAACCAAACTTTTATCAAGCTCAAGCCCAAAAAATTAGCTTGAAACATATATATCAAGCTCAAGCTTTTGATAGCTCGGCTCGAACTCTTATCAAGCTTTTTTTAAGATTTATTTAAATGTGTTTTTATGATTAATTCATATAAATAACTTATTCTTAATGTGAGTGGTAACTTAGTTATAAGAGATTATTTCATAAATAAATAATATATTCTATGATTAAATTTATAATTTAGTTCATCGTATTTTAAATAATTTATTTAATTTTATAAATTTATTACATGTACTTAGTGAAATATAATACGTACAAATATTTTTTTACTCTTATTAATACAAGGGTGTCGTAATTGCGTTAGCAATCACATCAAGCAATGGCCTTTGAGACCTTAATCGCATTGGATTGCAAAAAGCATTTTGAAACAAAGACTGCACGATTATGTTTTTTTTGTTTTATTAATGCTAAATAAATCGAATTTGGTTTTGAGTTATGGTTTTTGTTTGTTTTGCTTTATACATATGCTTTTATTTATGAGTTTTTTGTTATAACTTTTTTTTATACACATTCAGGTTTTTCAAAACTAGCTCAAGCTTTTATCAAGCCTTATCAAGTCAAGCTCAAGCTTAGATTGTAAAAACTTAACAAGTTATCAAGTCATGCTCACGCATACAATTGTATTTTCAAGCCAAGCTCAAGCCCTATAAAGCTTGAGCTCGGCTTGACTCGGTTACACCCTTAGTTATGAGTGAAATGGTATTTTCGTTAGTTTTGTTGGTACTATATGACGCTGATGTGATAATTATGGGGCCCAAATGAAGAAGATTGAGTGTGTTGTGACACCTTTGTCTCTTAAAACCTTCAAACAATAATAAAACAAACAATATTATTTTTGTTATGAATAATATATGGATGTCTAGAATAAGGCCCATGGCCCATGTAGTAACTAGGGTTTACCCTAGTATTTATCTTATAAATACTCCTTGTATCTACCCTTTGTAATATATAATTGAAGAATACCACTTATTCTTTATCTATTCACAACACGTTATCAGCACGGTCTAAAAGTTGAGTGTTAAGTTCTAATTTTTTTTCTCTTCGGTCTGCAAATGGTACGTCTTAGATCTATGAACATCTACTATTCGAATGTTTAATATTTAACATATATCTATGATCCAGTAAATAACTATATTCAACATACATACTGTCATATTCTCTATCTATGATCTAGTTATATTTACATGGTTTATATATATGCACGTGGTATGTATGCATGGTGTTTTTTTTTATATACATGCATAGAGATTTGGAGTACATAATGATACATGTTCGTAACTGAACGATTTGACTTAGATAGATAAGTGCAAAACTGAATATTAGTACTTCGTATATAACATTATCATATTAGCGCAAGACTATTTTTTTTTAACTATTGTTTTTTTTAATGTATGTGTTAATATATGTTTGATTCGATTTTTTTATTGCTATGTTTTGTTTTGTTTTATTTTGTTTTGTTTGATTTATTATTATAAGATTTGTTCTTGTTTTCTTCTTTGATATGTTCAAGATCTGTTTTGTTTGAAAGTAACAAGATATATGTAATTACTTGTTATTATATGAAATCTTGGTAATACAAGAACCACGTGACGTCATCATAACAATTTTGTATTCGTTTTTGTCTCACCGATCTTATCATAGTTTTGCAAATTAACTATTAAAAGGACTTGATCTACTATGGTAAGTAAAGTCAATACAATAAAGTTTTTTCCTTGTGTGCAAAAGTGAATAATGAATGTGACTTGGTTATTAGTTAGACTAGATGTGTTTAATTTTAATTTTCTTCGTAGTCACATCTATTTGTTATGCGATGAGATGAATTCGAATTTTTAGTTACGTGGTGCATCTAATTGCTTTTATAAACTTAAAACATGACACGTATATAGAAGAAAATAAAGGAATTTTGTTTAACTGCGTATGTTTATATATGCATCTCTATTTGAATTTTACTTATTATCCGAAATTGTTAACTAAGAGTTGTTATGCCATTCATTTGTATAAGAGTTTAGCTTCTATATTATTATATAAAATAAAGATAATAAGATCTTTGTAAATCCGTTTATGCATATGATATATGATAATTAAGCCAAACCAGAATTTAAATAAATGAAATCATAAATTAGTTTTTTAATGGCCTAATAAATGAAGTATAAAATTAATCTTCGATCAAATTCATGTGGTATTGCCTGGTACATTTTATGTTGCTTTTGGAAACAAGTTTTATTGCTTTGATACGCAATCTTAATAGCTCAAATATGACATTGAATTTGTATATGACATTGAGTGTAAGTCTGTAACTATATTAAATTTGTGACTATAGTGAATTTTGGTACTATACTAAAGGGTTGATATATGGTTATATGTGTCTTATTTCAATTTTTTTATGGTCAATATATTTATGTTTGAGCCAAGTTGAGAAGTAAAAATATACTGATCTAGGACACATAACATTATGACCTATAGCAGGTTTTTGAGATGATTGATCGAGGTAATTTTAAACCATTCCACGTTTTTTGTTACACTATCAATAGTTTTGTATTGATAATATATCACGAAACGTTTTATCAAAACTAGTTTATCCAAAAAAATTAGTAATATGTATGATTATTTGATCAAAGTAAGTTTTTTTTATATTAATGTAAATTCAAGCACTTATCGGCATGGTTGATCATTAAGATATAATGTTGTTATGATTGTTATTATTAATTACAGAGTTTTTTTATTGGATTATATTTATGTCTAATGTACTTATAAATTATAATGTGGACCATTTTTTTTTACGGACAATGCAACTGTTATGTATTGTGTATTTACATTGTGATCGAGAGATATTATCGTACGATCCAGATTCAAAGCCTATCATCAGGATTGCTTTCCCACGTTTTGCTTCTGGTTTCTCAGGTATGTCATGACTAACTCTCTATGTTTCACAGTTATGTTTAATGTATGTCATGAACACTAATATGATATATAAGAATAAGTATAGAATATTACTATGACTTAATTTAATGATGGCTTTGTTTTCAACTATATGTCCATGTGCATGCAATATGTAGTTTTGCTATATTTATTTGGGAGTTTTAGATTCCTGTTTTATGCAATACATTCGATATTTTGAGGCTTTCATTTTGATCGAAAATCTAACCAACATGAACTCGAGCTATATATATGTCGGTATACTATAATGTTGAATTATGTGAAGTGAATGGTTTGATGATTTAGAAAATATTATAAAGAATTGTGTGTTTTCTTATGTGAAGTAAATATAATTGCATGCTTGCTATGAACATGATGGTTGATGTTAAGTGTAAATAAACTTACAAAATTGCTATCAGAAATTGTATCAAGTTTAAAGAATAAGATGAGTTGGTTACTATCATTGAGTTTTTCATATGTGTTTAGCAAATAGTGCAACTTTTAGTATGGTATATGCTTCATTATTGGATATTCTCCGAATATTAATATAATTATGGGAAGCTACACATAGCCCATATAAATTTATTGAAGATATATATGTCTAAATATGATGAAGCACATGTGGCCATAATGTATAATTTTATGAGCCAAGAGTAAATGGCATGGCCGGTTGGACCATCTTGGGCCAATGATGATGCGAAAGTTATAGAAGAATCATAAGTTTCTTCAAAGATAATTTTGATTATCTTTATTGTTCTCAACGTAAGTTCATTACTTATCACCACTATATATAAATAAGGACTCATTCCTTGGAATTTTGGAAAACATAAAAAGAGCATGTATGTAGACCTGTACATGTCTCATGTGGATCATTTTGAGTTATAAATCGATGCATCGTTAAAATGATCATCAAATACCCAACCTCAAGTTGGCGTGATTAGTGAGCTCGATGTGAGCATGATTTTCCAAATTATATTAATGAGAATGGTGATGAATAGCATTGAGCGATTATTGGAATAAGTGTTGAACTTAAAGGTAGCTCATGTTCATACTCGAAATGCTTTCGTTGAAACATTTTTATAAAGTGGTTTCAGTTGATGGCAAAGCCAATAATTATGAGAACAAAAGTGTTGGTTTATGGGGCAATTTATAACATATGAATTCGCATCTTACCAACTATTAATAATGAATCCTCCCCATTTATAATGGTTTTTGGTCACAAACCATATAGTTCCCATAAGAGATATTGAAATGTGCGATATATATCATAATAAGTCCACCACAATGCACAACATGGGATTTTGAGAATGATAATTCATTCAGGGGGAGAATGAGCAGCGAGAAATTTGGAATGAATTATGATAATGACAAGTTGATCCTCGCAGGTAATGAATATGAACATAAAGTTCATGGGACAATTTATATTCCAGATCCAGTAAGTAATTGTCAGACAAGGTTAGTGACCTAAATAAAGTGACTAGATCACAAACGCTGCTAGTGCTCCAATTAAAATGAGTGTCCCAACAATAAAACCAATGATTGATGGTAAGTCTATGGCACGACTACAACGTGATAGACTATTTGATTCCAAATAAAAATCCTCGATTGAAGAGATAATATGGAGCAAGAAAATTAAGATGGTCTAATCGAGGTAATAAAGACCCCATGACAGTCTCCTACAGAGACACTAGACATGAAGGTAATTGAGAAAACCCCGGGTACATGATATATCATGAGATCTCAATAAATGATAAAATGCAATGTCTAGTAGAGTGTGGAATCAAAAATAAATAAATCAACGTCGATAGAGATATATTTATAATGTGAATGATAATGATAATAAATAATAGCGCTAAGGTGAATGTGAGGATCATGGATAGATGAATATCCAAAATATTAATGACGCAAGAATATAATGAATAATGGAGGTCTCTTGTGATGAGACATATGGTTGAAGCTTACAATCCATTTATAAAACCTATTGGATATGCATTAGTCTTTATGAGAGAGCGAAATTAAAATATGCATAAGTTGCAAATGATGGCACACGTATATTTCTCAAAGACTTGAAAATGATCATGTAGATACATGTTCACATGTGGTGGATCCAATAAATATTGTATAAGTCTGGCAATGTGATAATAAGTGATATGCGTCTAAAAGATATATATGAATAGAGCTCAAGTGATATTGATATTTCATTATTGCATATAATATGCATGGAGCATGCTAGAGATAATTAATGCTTAAGGCATATAAGAAACGTTCTCGAGAATAATATTGATTGTATTGAACTAATCATGATTTGAGCATATATGTTATAATCACCTTAGTGTGTAGTATTGTGCCAAATAAAGAGTTATGGTTATAAAGGCGATTAAGTGCATAGAAATTGAATTTAAAACAAAAGACAAAGTTTGTCTTAGTTCCAGAATTGAACATCTTAATGATGAAATATGTATGCATCATTAAAACTGAAAGATAAAGTTGTATCTTTATGTGGATAAACAACAATCATACTTATGAAGTCACATGATGTTAGAAAGAATCTCTTGATTTATAGAGTTGATGATCACAATATTGATTGAGATATGTCATTTGGAAATGAACAATTCAATTTTTGCTAAGGGTCATACTTGTTGGAAATGAATAACTTGCAAAGTTTCATGATAAACTTGAACGAGATGTATGACATATTATTATGCAAAGAATATGTGTAAATAGTGTTCATACATATGCTTTTATTAATACACCTTTATATGTGTTTTAGTGACTTGGTGAGCTTAAGTAATGTGATCATCAGGGGGAGAATATATGTGTTGTACTCTTTTTCCTTGACCATGGTTTTGTCCCCACAGGGTTTTCCAGCAAGGTTTTAACGAGGCAACATCCCTAAGTGTATAAAAGATTTAATGTACTATTTTCCTTCACTAGATTTTTGTCCCACCGGGTTTTATCTAGTAAGGTTTTTAACAAGAGATATGGGTTTATACTCTAATCCATCAAATACAAGTTTAGTTGATTTTGCAGATACAGGATATATGTCTGACCCTTAAAATGGTTGGTTACAAACTGGATATGTTTTTACAAATGGAGGAATAGCGATTTCATGGTGTTCGGTAAAGCAAACAACTACAGCAACTTCATTCAATCAGGCATAAATTGTAGCAATCCATGAGGCAAGTCGAGAACGTGTTTGGTTAAGAAATGTAACACAACACATACGCAGGTCATGTAGTATTTCTTCAGAGAAAGAGGCACCAACAAATTTAATTTGTATGAAGATAACGCAACATGCATTGCTCAACTCAAAGGAGGTTACATGAAAGCCGATATCGAAGTTCGTTTCACTCCTGACTTACAAAAGAGCGGTCATATTCTAGTTCAACAAGTTCGTTCAACATTCAAGAAGCTTATTCACAATATTGGAATGCGGCGAGTTAAAGATCTTAAGTGATGTAGTAATCAGAGGGAGATAATACGCGTTGCACTCTTTTCCTTAGTCATGGTTTTGTCCCACTGGGTTTTCTAGATAAGGTTTTTAACGAGGCAACATTCTCAAAGCGTATTATCTATATAGACATCCAAGAGGGAGTGTTATGAATAATATATGGATGTCTAGAATAAGGCCCATGGCCCATGTAGTAACTAGGGTTTACCCTAGTATTTATCTTATAAATACTCCTTGTATCTACCCTTTGTAATATATAATTGAAGAATACCACTTATTCTTTATCTATTCACAACAATTTTATTCAAATTGTGTTGGCCCAAATGAAAATTTTGAGCTCGGCTTAACTCGATTACACCCTTAGTTGTGAGTGAAATGGTATTTTTCTTAGTTGTGTTTGAATTATGTGACGTTAATGTGACAACTATGGGGCCTAAATGAAGAAGACTAAGTGTGTTATGACACATTTATCTCTTAAAACCTTCAAACAATAATAAAACAAACAATATTATTTTATTTAAATTTAGATTTTGAAGCCAGATTTTAATAGCAAGTTGTGGTTGTCGAATGAAGAGTTAAAACATTTTAAACTAAAAATAACATATGGTTCGTCAAATATGATATAAAGGGGAAAATGTTATTAAAAGAAAAAAAATACTTGTTTGCATCACGAGACAATAATGATTGATTGTGATACTACAATAATTAACAGGTCCAGATAACAACGGGTTTCAAAATTATTGTTAAGCGAAAGTATGAGAGATAATAACTGATTGTGACTATAATAAGCAAGTTGTTCACACAATAACTAATATCACAACTATATGAAAGTGACATATTTCTTACTAAAAATAGAGACTCCTAAAAATATGGTATACTCAGTAATTAAAGAAAATAAATATTCACTAGTTTCTACCAAATATAACTATACCTTAATACTTTTATTATAAAATAAAGTTTATAGCTTATAAACGAAAACTAACAAAAAGACTAGAATGAAAATAATGATTTACTTTCATTTATAAATTATTTGCCCTTAACAAAAACTCTCTCTCTCTCTCTCTCTCTCTCTCTCTCTCTCTCTCTCTCTCTCTCTCTCTCTCTCTCTCTCTCTCTCTCTCTCTCTCTCTCTCTCTCTCTCTCTCTCTCTCTCAATTTTACACTTAAATGATTAATTAAAGTTTTTTTTTTAATATTTGTAACAGTAATGTCAAACAAGGGTGATATGGTCAGGTTAATCAACCTTCTCTAGTGAAAAAATAAAATGAGAAATCCTACAAAAAGATGGACTTTTAAGTTGCGAAGGATTAAGCTAACAACACATGTTGTCGTTCTTTGTATGTATGAAATGTTAAACAACACATGTTTTAAAAAAATACAAATAGCCTCTTACCACTAGCTAGCCAAACGCCAAGAAGAGGTATATGTTATTATTTTTTTCTCCCAATGAGAAACAGTAACATGTTTACCATCTGACTCATTAATATAGATGTCATGATAACATTTTATTGGCTCTTAGTT
>JANFOE010002557.1:2500-36621 GCA_025667525.1 Glebionis coronaria | reverse complement strand
ATTGTTAAGATGGACTCTCTTTTAAGTCAAAACGGTAGTTTAAAAAATTTATGAGATGTCAAACAATTAAGAAAAGTAAAAAAAAATTGCAAACAAAAGTCACGATAGAGGTGCTTGTAATTCGATGCACTAACATTGAACACTAAATCAATAAAACAAATAGCTTATAGGAATTTAGGTACTAACGCTCATAGCATGATACAAATTATTTTTAACATTAGTTTCGCATTTTAAGTTATTTTAAGGTGAATGATCTTGCATTTGATTTTGAGTAGATTTTGAGTAATAAAATGTCACTAAATGAGTTTCACATTTTAAGTTACTTTAAGAGGTGAATGATTTTGCATTTGATTCTAAGTAATAACCTGTCATCATTTGAGTCTAGAACAACCACGATAAGTGTAAAAATTTAATGTGGGTATAATTATTGGTTTAAAACACAATACACTTCACTCGTTATAAAGGTAGAAATCGAGTGGGGTGGTTCGGGTTCGAGTCATTTAGGTCGAGTTCAATTCGAATAGAAGTTAAAGATAATATATTAGAACCCGACACTATTTCTATACTCAGGCTAGTCAAGTTCGCCGGATATACGCGGGTCGGATCAATTCAAGTTCGATCACCCGAATATAGGTACAATATAAAAATAATAATCTTGTTAAATCGAAATTATATAAAAATTATTTATAATTTTTTTTATTCAAGTCAATCGGTAGACCTGAACTCGAGTTAAAAAAATTCATATTCGATCCCTGACCCAATTTTAAATTCGGATGACCTGTTTGACCCGAGTTAAATTTTGAACTCGAGTAATCCTGATCCGCATATACTCAAAATCAGGTCGGGTCGGTTTCGAATCGAGTTGAAATAATTAACACCCTTCATGTATCCTATATTTTTCATAGTTCAATGTTTCCATATAGTCAAGGCTAACATCATTTCCCAAAGGTTCGTATAACTATATATTTTAAACTAAAAGTTGTTATATGACCGAACCTACAATTATGTTCTGTTATAGGTCAAAGACAAAAAGCAAATGTCAAGCATACTTAAGAAAAGAGAATTCACTTTTTCTACAGTAATTTTTTTCCTAACATCGTTGTAGACCATGACTTTTGTGGTTAGAATTCACTTTCTCTTATTTTTATCTGACATTGTTGTAGACCGTGACTTTTGTGGTTTTTTATGCTAACTTTACATCTTTCATTCTCGGTTTTCTATGTTATCGTAAATTTCAAACTATTTCAACTATTTTCAAAATATTTCAAGTTTTAATAGTATTAAAATACTTTCAAATTTCGTTCCTAAAATAATTTAAGTTTCAACTATTTTCAAAAGTACTAACAATATCAAGAAGTTTTAATGTGACATATTTTTTTAACAAAATTTTTAATACGTTTAAAGTTTAAAAAAAAACCTAAACTCTGCAAAATTTACACCCTAAACTTAATATTATTTAAGTAATAATTGAACAACATTTAAGTAATAATTGAACAACAAATATACATCAAATGCTTGGGGTGAGAATATTGGTGATTAGAATAATACTAAAAAAACATACTCGTTGCAAAGTTACATGAGCTTTTCAACAGAACTTGAACTAATCTTATAACTTCACATAAATTATACGGGATATTTAATTTGTACGACAACAAAAAAAAACTTTGGCCAGTGTTATGGCAGCAGCTGAAACAAAAAAAAAACAATATTATTATAACAAAATTATAAAAAAAAAACTACAAAAAAAAAATTAAAACTAACTTGACACTAATTTACAATTGTTTAATATACCCAAATCTAGAAATAGTAATACAATGACTACATAAACTCAGATCTAAAAATACTTACAAAGATTACATACCCCCAGCGGGCCCGTGGATTTCAGATCTGAAAAAAAAATCGTAGCTAAAACAGAGAGTATTTGATATAACTCATCTGAAATAATATTCAGATAAACCTATCAAAAGGCTTGAAACAAACCCACATATGTGCAGCAGATTTTTCTGACGGCTATGCGACGGGAGACGACGGCTTCTTTTGTTGTTTCCGACAGCAGCTGTTAAAAAAGTTATAAAATATATAAATCTATAAAAGAATACTTTGAATACTTAATTGAAAGAAATAGATCTATTGTAAAACTTAAAAACACCTTAAATTGTGAAAACCCCTCGTCTTGGTGTTCTGGCTACTATGGTGGTTGTCTCTCGAGTAATTGGTGGTTTTGGTTGGCCGCGTCATAGTTTCAGTGGTGGTTAGGGTCGGAGGGAGTTGTGTGGTCGGAGCTTTTATGTGGTGCACATGTGTGTGCTTTTCTTGAATGAGAGTGTATTTTTTGTGAGATGAGAGAGAATGGAGTGTTTTATTTTTAAGGTGAGAATATATTAAATGAGAGGGGGATGGTTTGTAGGGTATTTGTTTGTATGGTAGATTGAAAATTATTTTTTTTGGTTTGGAATTTGGTTTGGAATTTGGTTTGGGTGTGTGTAAATTTAGGTTTAAGTGTTGGTTCGGAAAGTCTGAATCTTAAAGTTGGAGGATTGGTTTTTTGGTTGGGGATATGCATGCTTTATAAGGGAGTATAGATATATATATATATATATATATATATATATATATATATATATATATATATATATTATATATATATATATATATATATATATATATATATATATATATATATATATATATATATATATATATATATATATATATATATATATATATATATATATATAATATATATATATATATATAATATTATATTATATATGTATATATATATAGAGAGAGAGAGTTGGGGTAAAATAAAACAAATTTTAAAATAAAATAAATGAGGTGGAACCACATGCTGCCATGTGTCCCCCCCCCCCCCCACCCCACCCCCTTTTTTAAAAAAAAAATAGTGTACTTTTGTAATTTTAGAAACTTTAGGGGCATTTTTTATAATTTTTACCGAAACTAAATATAGTTTTTTTTCATCTATTTTTTTTTATTTGTTCTCCTTCTTCGGTTTATCTCGTAAACTAATAAACCTTAACCACCATAATCGAAACTATCGTCGAGAACCACCGTCACCAACCACCGTAACCAACTACTGTCATCACCATAACTGTAACCACCGTAACTCTAACCATTGGTTATTGATTCATTATGTTTACTGAATCTTCGTTTCAGTAGTGTTGCGTCATCATCATCATCATCATCATCTTCTGGTGTTTTTTTGTAAGTTTTTATCATGGCATTTTTTAATACTCTTTATATTAGCTGCATTGTAGTTTAGTTACTTTTAAACTCTTTAGTTCGTACCGCATTATATGTATGTTTTACTGAATTACATTTTTAAGGTTGATTATATCAGATATTGATTAGATTAAAGATTGATTAGAATTCAGATTAATCATAATAGAGATTGATATGTTATTGATGCACATAGGCTTGATTTTAAGTCGAGGTTGTTTTACTGCATAATAGGTATGTTTTACTGAATAACAGTTTTTATGTTGATTATATCAGAGATTGATTAGAATTGAGATTGATCAGAATTGAGATTTATATGTGATTGCTGCATATAGGCTTGATTTTATAGTCGAGGTTTTTTTTAATGCATAATAGGTATGTTTTACTGAATTACGGTTTTTAAGCTTTTTATTTCAGATATTTATTAGAATAGATATTGATTAGATTTGAGATTGATTAGATTAGAGATTGATATGTGATTGATGCACATAGGCTTGATTTTATAGTGGAGGTTGTTTTACTGCATAATAGGTATTTTTTACTGAATTACTGTTTTTAGGCTGATTATATCAGATATTTATTAGAATAGAGTGATTAAAGTTGAGATTGATCAGAATAGAGATTGATATGTGATTTGATGTACATAGGCTTGATTTTATAGTCGATGTTGTTTTTACTGCATAATAGGTATGTTTTACTGAATTACCTTTTTTAGGTTGATTATATCATGAATTTATTAAAATAGAGATTGATCAGAATAGAGATTGATATGTGATTTGATGTTCATAGGCTTGATTTTATAGTCAAGGTTGTTTTACTGCATTATAGGTATTGTTTATTGAATTGTGGTTTTAGGTTTTGTTAAAATTTTTATATTTTACTGAATCCTTCATAGTTTTTTTTATTTTTCAACATTTTATGGTTTTTTTTGTTTTTATTTCTTATTTAACTTATATCATTTATCTAGCTTACTTGTTTATTATTTTTTATTTTTGCAGCCGCAGATGATTATGAAACAATTACCGTAAGAGATCATGTAGGTTACTATAAAGTTGGTATAAATGGCACTAGGACTTGGTTTCCTGATGAGTTACCACATGGTCAAGTACCTATAGTAGGATGGCAATTTGTTTCAATTGATCAAGCGTACAATTTCTATGTAGCTTATGGGAAAAAGGGTGGGTTTGATGTTAGGAGAGGTGGAGAGTACAAGACAGTAGGTTCTGATATTCTGACAACAAAGTATTTACTTTGTAGTAGAGAAGGTTTTCTTCAACCTAAAGATAAAGCTAGTGTTGATAATGTAGATGTTGATTTACCAGAAAATGGTGTAGTTGAAGATGGCGGTGGTAGTGGTGATTTTCAAAAGTTTAGAGATATTAAGAAAAAGCAAATTAGGAGGAAGAAGCCTACGTTTAGGTGTGCGTGTTTGGCGTCAATTCTTATTAAGAAAAAAGGAAAAATCTTTTAGGTTATTAGTTTCACAGAGGGTTAGAATCACCCTCTTGTAGCTGAAAGAGATGATTTTTATGAAGAATACGAGGAATGTGGGTTATACAAAGCAGCATTTCCTCTATCAAGTTTCGAATGCAAATTTTGGTCCTGCTATAGGGTTTAGATTGATGAAACAGCTTCACGGTGGGTTTGATAACGTTGGTGTAACAGTTGATGACTACAAGAATGAAAAAAAGAAGATTACTGTTTTTATTCGTGATCAAGACGCTCAGATGGCTGTAGAGAAGCTGATTAGTCGAAAACTTCACTCCCCTGGTTTTTTGTCAAACATTTTAAAGGTGGTTATTTCTTCTATTATCTGAGTTTTTTTTCTAGTAAATTAATCTTTTTAGATTTTACTGCATCATGTTTTGTAAGTTAAAACATAAACCTTGATGTTTCATTTTTTTACTGAATTAACCATATGTTTTAATGCATTTAGATATTATCAAGTAGTTTTAATAATTAGTTTCTAACTTTTTATTAGGTCCTGATAATCGCTTGGCTGGTCTATTCTGGGCTGATGAAGAAGGTATCAGAAACTTTGCTACGTTCGGTGACATAGTTTCTTTTGATGCGACTTTTCGGTCTAACAAGTATAATTTTTTTTCTTTTTATCTCCAAAAATTATGTTTTTTAGTTTCATTATGTTTTTTAATTTTTTATTATGTTATTTAACTGTAGGTATCAAATGGTTTTTGTTCCCTTTACTGGTATCAACCATCATAACCGATGTATTACATTTGCTGCTGCTTTGCTTGCTGATGAGAGTGCGTTAGCTTACATATGGTTGCTTAAAGAATTTAAAGAAGCATTTGGGAAAGCTCCAGAAGTTGTCATCACAGACCAAGATCCGTCAATGAAGATTGCAATAGTTGAAGTTTTTTACAATACAGTTCACCGCTTTTGTATGTGGCACATTATGATGAAATTGGGCACGCATGTATTTTATCTTAACAAATTTTTTCAGACCAAAATCTTGTAAAATATGCACCATAATGCAGTAAATATGCACTATAATGCATTTCATGTTTACTTATAATTTTTTTATTATAGGTGGGTGCTGAACTATGTAATAGAACATATTTTAAGAGACGTATTTCTGACATTGTGTGGACAGACCAAATTACGCCTGAGGTTTTTGAAAGAGAGCGGAATTGTATGATAAATGAATTTGATCTTGGCGAGAACGAGTGGGTGGCTGACATGTTTGATTTGAGGCAAAGTTGGATACCTGCGTATTTGAGGCATGTTCCTATGACTGGTCTAATGCGTACAACTTCAAGATCAAAAAGTGAAAATCTTTCTTTGGAAAATGGACCAACCCACGTCTTACTCTTATTGAATTCTTAAGCCATTATGACACTGCTATCGAATATCAAAGGTATATTGAAAGGAAAAATGATCATGATTCAAGATATAAAACGCCAGCTTTCAAAACAGACCTTCAAATAGAGAAAGAAGCTTGCAAGTTATTTACTAGAACCATTTTCTTCGATGTGCAAGATGAAATGTTTAATTCATACAAGTATTGTATTGCTATCTCTGTTGTGGAAAATGGAAACACTAAAAGATATTCTGTTCGTGATAGCCAGTATCATATCTTTAAGGGTTCAGATGAGTTTCCTATTTATCAAGTATGTTCATCTTTACTGTATTTCAGTGTATTTGTTTTCTGCAAATGTATTATTTTACTGCATTTCAGTTTATATATGATTGTAAAACAGTATATATGACTGTTAATAGTTTTTTTTATTACAGGTTGAGTTTTGTAAGTCTGAGATAAAGCTTGAGTGTAGCTGTAACCGTTACGAGTCGTACGGTCTTCTTTGTTGTCATGCATTCTATGTTCTCAGAACGAATGATGTAAAGGAGTTTCCACGAAAGTACTTACATAAACGGTGGTTAAAGAATGTAAATCCTTCAAGTTCTGCTCGTCGCATGGTCAGTGGTGTATCAGATGCAGTGCACACTGAAGTCACAGAATTGTATCATATTTTTGAATCTACTATTGAGCGGTTGGTGCACAAGGTTGATAATTTGCATATTTTCAAAGATAAGATGAAAGAGTTGCTCAATCAAGCAGAAATTGATGTACCAGTGGTCCCAAAAATGAATAACAAAGCTGCGATTTGTGCATTGCTGGGTGTCAATAAGCCTGAAAATGAGAATGATAAAGTTCTAAATCCAAATCTTAGGAGAGCGAGAGGTCCAGGATGCTTTTCTAGGTTGAAGCCTGTAACTGAAGTCACAGTTGAAGAACTTAGTAAGAGGAGGACTTGTGGTATATGTGGTGAAAAAGCAGGACACAATAAAAGAACTTGCACAGGTTTGTCTGAGAGAGCCAATCTTCAAGCTTCTCCGAATCAACAAATTTCTCCCAACAATCAAGCTATTTACCCTAGAAGATCTGGGTTCAGATCAAATACTCCAAAATAAGTACTCTATTTTTTTATATTTTTCATTTTAATTAATACTTCGGATCAAATTCTTCAAAATAAATTGTAAAAAAATAAGAATGAGATACAGGAAGTCTAGAAATAAATGCATAGGTTTAGGTTTTTTCAAAAGTGTAATGTAATGCAATTACTTTTACATTTTGATGCAATGACTTTTAATACTTGATGATTTACATTGTGATGTAGTTATTTTACATATAATTTATCTATTATACTACATTTCAGTATAATTTAATGCATTAAAACTAATGTATTATAGATAACTATGATGCAGTAAAAATATACAATATGATATCGTATGATACAGTTATATCTTTTACTGCATTGTGATGCAGTTAACGTCTACCGCATTTCAGTAGAGTTTTACCAAATCATATAGATAAATTTTTAATAAAATGTTGTATTTTTTGTAATCTATCAAGTAATGCTATAAAATTTCAAATATTAATGCAGTAAAAATAACTACTCATGACAACTTCCACTCCATTCATATGCTATAACTTTTTTTCATATTATGAATTGCATCTGATGTATTATAGCTAAACTATGATGCCGTAAAATATGCACATTAATGCATTAAAAATATACATTATGATATCTTATGATACAGTTAAATTTAACTTTACTGCATTTCAGTAGAATTTTATCAAATGATATAGAAAAACTTTAATAAAATTTCAAATTTTAATACATTAAAACTAATCCCTCATGACAACTACCACTCAATACATATTCCATAACTTTTTTATATAACTAAAATATGCACAGTAATGCAGTAAAATATACACAGTAATGCATTAAAAATATTCATTATGATATGGTAATTGGTAAAGAAAAACCTTCATGTTTACAAGTTATTGGAAGAAAAAACAATTAGAAATTCAATTTAAAAGATTTAAAACTGAGATCTCTATTTATCAAGTGTCTTCTCGACAGTAGTATTGAATTTCTTCCACAAGGATTTATCATATCTGACATCATGCTCCTTTTATAATCTTTGAAATTTTTGGCTTCTTCCTGAAGTATGCTTGTGCTTCTTTCAACAAACTTGCTTTTTTGACATTAAAGTCCATGAGAAGGATTTTGGCCAAGTACTTGGCATGAAGCATCTTCAATTGTGCTTTCTGAATTGTTCCTTCTTTCTTCAAAGGATGTAAAAAGTTTCCTTTACCTAGATATGTTTCTAAATGCCTCATAACAAATACACCACAATCGACAGTATTGGATTTTGTTTTCCAATAAAAATCAGTAATGCTAGGCTCAGAAACTAGAAAGTCAGCGCATTTTGGATGATGTTGTGTCTCCAAGTAATTTATAAAAGAATTAATCTGTGAAAATTTAAAATAAAATGTATGAGATACAACATTGTAATGCACTATTTTAAAAAAAATGATGCAGTAAAATTACCAATATTATTCACAAGGTATAGGAATGTAAACAAATAAGTTTGATGTTTTAAAAATAGCACCATAATGCTTTAAGTATTAGATAAAAGTAGACTTACCAGAGCATATGGGAAAGAACCATATCTTGTTTGTATATCATCGATGCCGTAATCTATGTTATCAATTATGTCTATTTCAGCGGTCTTCATATTGAAACAGATTACATAGAAATGGTTTGATGAATCTTCCGATATCTTTATTGCAGGAAAGAATACCTGTAGATATTTTTGTTATCATTAATCAACTTCATTCTATAGAACATCACAATTATATCATTTTATTCTCATAATTAATCTACTTACCAAATGAACATCGTCAAAATTCTTCCGTTTTGCTTCAGTTAAAACCAAACGAATATTTTGATCAAAAACTTCCCTTCTTTCTTCAATAGTCTTCCCCGAATCAACAGTGTAATTAGACTGTTTTTAGTAAATGCAAAACTTTATGTATATCATAATGTAAAACGTAATATATAAAAAAAATTATATAATTGAATTACTTACAAGCATTCCTGTATGACAATATACATTTCCATCGTCTGATAGCTTGTCTCTGTGTTGTTTCTCGTGATTTTGAACAATAGACCATAAGTCTAATATGAGTGAAGCAATTTCTATTTCAGGGTACAGGCTCAAGAAAAAAACACCTTCAACTCCAACTCTTTTATTCATCTTGAAAACAACCTCACTGTACAATATTTCAGACAAGGTAATATATATAATGATGTGATACCAAACCTACTGAATCAAACCTACGGAATCATCTAGAATCAGACAAATTAATCAGCGAATCGAGATGGTTTGTATGTTTAGTTTTTTATTAATGCTCATATGAATGATTTATTTTAGTTATTGGTCAAAGTTTAGATATTGTTCAAATTTTGTTTTAAAATTGATTTTTTATGTTTGATAAACACTGCTATGTGTTAAAAATGCAATATAATGCTCTAGATTTACACTTAAGTTCATATTTAAGATTAAATAAATAACTAACTGGTCTTAAGTTTTAATTAATGCTATGTGTTAAAAATAAACTATAATTCTCTAGAATTAGAATTAAGTTCATATAATTCTATGTGTTAAGAATGCACTATAATGCTCTAGAATTAGATTTAAGTTTCATATTTTAAGTTCATATAAGGCTATGTGTCAACAATGCAATATAATGTTCTAAAATAAGACTTAAGTTCATATAATTCTATAGGTTAGCTGTTGATCAAAGTTTGTTTAAAAGTGACTTTTTATGCTTCAAAAATAACTACTATGTGATATAATTTAAATATAATTGATGTAGTAAATATATAATATTGATGCTGTGAAAAAAAATATGTTATGTAATAATTAAGAACTTACCCTTCAAGTGTCTTATTACCCCATATGTATTCAGCAATCTTCTTTCCATCTTCTGATAGTGGTTGGCCCAATATGATTTTCCGTTGATAATATGGAGACACTAAAGAAGGAGGCAGCTTTACTTGACGTTTTTCGTTTTCCATATCAACTGGTGGAGCAATACAGCTAATTGGTGATGCATGTATAACCATTTTTCTTTTTACAGGCTCAGGCTTATCTTTTTCTATCTTATTTCTTTCGGCAATTAACAGATCTCCTTCTTTGTTGCCTTTATCTTCATCATTTGATTTTTCATTCATGCATTGCAACTTTCCGACATTCTTTTTCATTAATTTATCCCTTATATCATCAAAAGTTGTTTTGTTTCCTTCAGTTCGTAGTTGACCAGATAGCGGAATCTCTTTATAATCTTCATGTTGTTCGGCAACAAACAATGGTGTTTTACCTTTAACCTCTGTTACGTTGTTTTTCGGTAACCGCAATTTCATACTATGTAAACTTTTTATAATTCCCTTTTTCTGAATTTGTAGACATTTTGGTGGCTCGGCAATTAAGAAACTTTTTGACACACTCTCTTCTGATTCAGCTAAGAAAGGTAGTTTCGAAACGGAGTAGTCAAAATACTCTTTGTTCACTTCTTCAATTGAAGGAAAATCGGTCATTAAACTCTTGATATTTTCCATTCCAATTGTAGGAAAGCCAGCTTCTTTGAGGTTTTTAGAACCTGTTATTAAAAGAAGAAATTAAACAACAGTTTTTTAGAAAAAAAATAGAATAACTTTTTTTACTACAACATAGTTACTTCTTACTGCATCATAGTGTTTTTTATCTAGTCATGCATTATAGTTAAACAGTGCATTACTAGTTTTAAATCACTATGATGTAGTGAAATTAATAATCAATATAAGAAAGTGTTTGTTTTTCATTTACTTTCATATGCTCCCAGTTTTTCATCTGGTAATTCATCATCTTGCATTCCACCTTCAGTGTCAAGTTCCATCTCTGCTTCTTCACTATCAACTTCCATCTCTTCTTCTTCACTTTCAAAGAATAGCGTTTGCGATTGATTTTCAAGGAATGAATCGTCATAAATGACAATAGATCTCTCGTTGACATCTTTATCGTACACTTCAGAACATATCTCAGCATTTAAACAATCTGTTTGACAAAAATCAAATTAAAAAAAGAAAATAGCTGATTTAATATTTCTTTATAATCTAGTTTGCACTCTTTAGTTAAGTAGTATATCATAGAATATAATTCTATTTAGTTTATAAACATTATGATGCGATGAAATTGTTTCATAAAATGTAGTTATTACATATTACTTAAATATGTAACTAGATTAGAATATACTACAGACATTCAAGTTTTAAAGGTCTTCTAATTATATTACAGACATTCAATATCCGAAACATACGATATAAGATAAAATATAAGTAGAAACCAGAGAAGTGTCATTGTTCATTTACTTTTAGAGGTTTTTCCTGCTTTAGTGGGCGATGCTTCTCCTGCTTTTCCTTTTGTTGTTTTTTTAGGGGCAATAGATGGTTTATTTTCCCCCCCTTTAGCAGGTGATGCTGCTGCTGCTTTATCTTTGGTTGTTGACCTTGTCCGCCTTTCATATTCTGGTGTTGAGTCTAGCGTAGAATTCCCTTCATCCGTTGCTACAGGCTCAGCATTACCAGATTCATTGGCGTCTATACCTTCATTCATTCCAACTTCCACATTCCCAACATGCTCAGTAATATTTGTCTCATCGGCATCGTCACCTTCATTCATCCCTTCTTCTTTAGATTCATTCAAACCAACTTCATTCAATACATTATCTCTATCTGCATCAGTCTTATCTTGATGATTCAAAGAATCATCATCGTTATACATTCTCTTTAAGAATGTATTTCTTTTTTAAACAATCTCCTTGAAGTCATCGTCAACTGGGTATTCATTCAATGCTATTTTTAGCTTCTCGTCATGGTCTTTAAACATTTGAATAAGCTTTATGAGCTTATGATTCAAGAAAACCTTCATATCCTGTGTGTTTTTGAAAAAAAAATGTTAGTAAAACATAACTTTGATGCATTAAACTTTTTAACATATTTTAAATTATATATGCTTGTATTATTTTGAGAAATATAATATAATATAAAATTAAATAAAATATATATATATATAAGCTATGATCTGTTGAAATTTTAATATTTATTGCAGTAAGATATGCTATTTTTAGGATTACAAACATTTCAATAAGCTTTATGAGGTTATCATTTTAGAAAACCTTCATATCCTGTTTGTTTTTCAAAAAAAAGATAAATTGTTAGCTAAAGATAACTCTGATGCATTAAACTTTTTCTCTTTTAAAAAAAATATTTTAAAAAATGAGTTTGATGTATTAAACTTTTTAACTTTTATTCAGTAAAAATATGATGATTTATTTTTTGCAAAATAGTCTATGTTAACTAAAATCTAACTTTGATTCATTAAAATTTCTAAACTAATGCATCAAGATATGGAACTTATATTTTAACTTAATAATACAGAAGAGACTTGATGATTACCTGACTAGTTTTTTCTTTGAACTGTTGTAGATTCTCTTCTCGGCTAGTACTTCCACCCTCTGTTAACACAATGATCAATCCTAATATTAGAAATCATCATATGATTCCATATATCTATATTTTTTTAATATAAGATTATAACTTACCTAGTAGATTATTTCGTTCTTTCCTTTTCTTTAGTTTGATCTTTGGTGGTTCAATATATTCAAATTCTTTGAATATAGGAAGTTTACCAAAGCCTCCACTTTCTATTTCTTGTGCTTCTCTTTTTTTTAGCAAGTCTGTACTCCAACCTTTGAATACAGGTGATGTTCTTTCCACTTTTAGATCAGGCGAATCTGTTGAACTGCAGTATATAAGCTAAAAAAGAAAAAATATATATTAGCATCATATTTCAAAATTTATTGCATCATATTTAAGAAATAATACATTATTAGTTAATGCTGTAAAAAAACATACCGCCAATACTACTGTTGAAGCAACAAAGGTTTTTCCTGGTGACCAATCCTGGATCTCTGACCGAATACAGTCAAAAATATACTCGCACTAATCAAATTGTTGAAATTCTTCCATTCGTTTTACCGATGGTATGAATCTTTGATAGTGCCATCTTTGTTCCCTTCAGCTAGACAAGAGAAGAAAATAACCAAAAAGCCGACTTGGAAAAACCAATCTGTTTCGGTCAAGCTAGCAACATGATCTTCAAGCTTTGAAATATTTATCCTGTCTGCATCATCTCCTGCAAAGGGTGTTGTTGCTCTCCAATCTGTAGTTGTCTTATCTTCAGACGTTGTGCTAGGTAGAGAGATAACTTTCTTTTCACACATTGGAACACCCAAAATGTCATAAATTAATTCCTTGGTTACTTTAATTCTTCTTTCATCCTTCATCTTTATAGTGTCTGTTTCAAGATCATAGTTTTCTACAATCCAATATGTCATCTTGGTTGGAACCGTCATATACTCAAAATTATTGATGAAATGTCCCAAACCCATTTCTTCTATAACCTTAAGATGTCTTGTTGTGCATGCTTTTAACAAAAGATTCAAATGAAGTACTGACATTCTTGGGACGATATTGGGAAATAATGCTTTGCCTTTTTTAGAAACTTTTTTTTCAGCAACTTCTTTTTCATCTACATTTTCTACCACTTTCTTCGATTTAATCCTCCGAATTCTCATCATCTTACCTTTTTCAGCTACCTTCTCTACAACTTCCTTCCCTATCACACCAGTTGGAGCATCTGTCTTTGATGTCTCAACATTTTCTGATTGAAATTGTTCAGCATCGTCAAGTACCTCAGTTGAAACTGTAATATTGACTGCTTTGCCTTTTTTAGCAATTTCTTTTTCAGCAACTTCTTTTTCAGCTACCTTTTCTACCACTTTCTTCGCATTAATCCTCCGATTTCTCATCATCTTACCTTTTTCAGCTACCTTATCTACCACTACCTTCTCTACCACAGCAGTTGGAGCATATGTCTTTGATGTATAAACATTGTCTGATTGAATTTGTTCAGCATCGTTAAGTACCTCAGTTGAATCTGGAATATCAACTGATGCAACCTTTTTCTTTTTTTTGTTTTGGCTTCTTCCTTCATCAGTTGGGATGTCATCAGCAACTGCTCTTTTACCAATAACTTTGTTTTTAACACATATTTTTCTTCGTTTGGAAGATACTTCATTTGTATTAAATCCCTCTGGTTCTGAGAGTCTTTCATTGCTTTTACCTGTAAATAATTAACAATGTTATCCAACTTTTAAGAATTTAATGAATCATTACACATCCATTTCATATATTGATATAGTAAAATATTAACACATCGCAGTGATTTTCAAACATTAAAAGTCACATTTAATCAAATATTGGACAACAACCAACCTTAATAATGCATACAAACGTAACTCGGAATATAGAGCATTAGAGTTCAAATTTTAACACATGACACTGATTTTCAAGCATATAAACAATCAATTAATCAAAATTTGAACAATATCTAACATAATACATTCATATACAACATTAGAGAACAAATTTTAACACATCATAGTGATTTTCAAGCATGAAATCTCACATTTAATCATAATTTAGACAACGGCTAACTTAAATCATTCATATGAATCTAACTAGCATTTTAGAGCATTAGAGTTCAAATTTTAACACATTATAGTGTTTTTCAAGCATGATAACTCACATTTAATCATACTTTAGACAATGACTAACATAAACCATTCAAATGAACCTAAATCACATTCTAGAGCATTAGAGTTTAATTTTAATCACATCAAACTGATTTTCAAGCATATAAACAATCATTTTATCAATATTTATGAACAATTTGTAACCTAATTCATTCATATGTACCTAACTCGGATTTTATAGCATTAGAGTGCAAATTTTAACACATCACAGTGATTTTCAAGTATGAAATCTCACATTTAATCATACTTTAGACAACGGCTAACTTAAATCATTCATATGAATCTAACTAGCATTTTAGAGCATTAGAGTTCAAATTTTAACACATCACAGTGATTTTCAAGTATGAAATCTCACATTTAATCATACTTTAGACAACGGCTAACTTAAATCATTCATATGAATCTAACTAGCATTTTAGAGCATTAGAGTTCAAAGTTTAACACATTATAGTGTTTTTCAAGCATGATAACTCACATTTAATCATACTTTAGACAATGGCTAACATAAACCATTCAAATGAACCTAAATCACATTCTAGAGCATTAGAGTATAATTTTAATCACATCAAACTGATTTCCAAGCATATAAACAATCATTTTATCAATATTTATGAACAATTTGTAACCTAATTCATTCATATGTACCTAACTCGGATTTTAGAGCATTAGAGTGCAAATTTTAACACATCATAGTGATTTTCAAGTATGAAATCTCACATTTAATCATACTTTAGACAACGGCTAACTTAAATCATTCATATGAATCTAACCAGCATTTTAGAGCATTAGAGTTCAAATTTTAACACATTATAGTGTTTTTCAAGCATGATAACTCACATTTAATCATACTTTAGACAATGGCTAACATAAACCATTCAAATGAACCAAATTCACATTCTAGAGTGTTAGAGTATAATTTTAATCACATCAAACTGATTTTCCAGCATATAAACAATCATTTTATCAATATGTATGAACATTTTGTAACCTAATTCATTCATATGTACCTAACTCGGATTTTAGAACATTATAGTACAATTTTAACACATCGTAGTGATTTTCAAGCATGAAAACTCACATTTAATCATAATTTAGGCAACAACTAACCTAAATCATTCATATCAACATAACTTGGATTTTAGAGCATTAGAGTGCAAATTTTAACACATCATAGTGATTTTCAAGTATGAAATCTCACATTTAATCATACTTTAGACAACGGCTAACTTAAATCATTCATATGAATCTAACTAGCATTTTAGAGCATTAGAGTTCAAATTTTAACACATTATAGCATTTTTCAAGCATGATAACTCACATTTAATCATACTTTAGACAATGGCTAACATAAACCATTCAAATGAACCTAAATCACATTCTAGAGCATTAGAGTATAATTTTAATCACCTCAAACTGATTTTCAAGCATATAAACAATCATTTTATCAATATTTATGAACAATTTATAACCTAATTCATTCATATGTACCTAACTCAGATTTTAGAACATTATAGTACAAATTTTAACACATCGTAGTGATTTTCAAGCATGAAAACTCACATTTAATCATAATTTAGGCAACAGCTAACCTAAATCATTCATATCAACATAACTTGGATTTTAGAGCATTAGAGTGCAAATTTTAACACATCACAGTGATTTTCAAGTATGTAATCTCATATTTAATCATACTTTAGACAACGGCTAACTTAAATCATTAATATGAATCTAACTAGCATTTTAGAGCATTAGACTTCAAATTTTAACACATTATAGTGTTTTTCAAGCATGATAACTCACATTTAATCATACTTTAGACGATGGCTAACATAAACCATTCAAATGAACCTAAATCACATTCTAGAGCATTAGAGTATAATTTTAACCACATCAAACTGATTTTCAAGCATATAAACAATCATTTATACAAAATATTTACAATATGTAACCTAATTCATTCATATGAATCTAACTAGCATTTTAGAGCATTAGAGTTCAAATGCTAACATATTATAGTGTTTTTCAAGCATGATAACTCACATTTAATCATACTTTTGACAATGGCTAACATAAACCATTCATATGAACATAAATCACATTCTAGAGCATTAGAGTATAAATTTAATCACATCAAACTGATTTTCAAGCATATAAACAATCATTTATACAAAATATTTACAATATGTAACCTAATTCATTAATATCAACCTAACTCGGATTTTAGAGCATTACAGTACAAATTTTAACAAATTACAGTTATTTTCAAGCATGAAAACTCAAATTTAACACATCGCATTGAAATAAAGATGTAGAATAAATCACTTACTGGTTGATATAGTTATAGATTTTTCCGGCGACTTTTTACTATTTCCATAATCTACTCTTTGTTTTATCATCAGCCTAACACTTTTCCTATTTTCTAGATACATGAAATGATAGTTGGAATCAGATTGTTATAAACATAAATAATATCGAAAATAAATAAATAGAGGTATTAATTTGCTTACGAGGAGGAGTACAGGATTTCAGATTGTTATTCACCATCTTTTTGGATTGATGCATTTCAAATTTTATGCATCAATCTGGTTTTGATCTACTGTGTGTAAACTTGGGGAGAGAGAAATATTGGAGATATATTTAGTAAGTGATGAATATAAGAGATACGTGGGTGTTTATTCACCATAAATGAGACGCTCTCGGTTGGTTATTTACTAGTTTTCCCCTAAAGTTTGTAATATATACCAAATCAATAATACAATTTTAATAGATTTTTCCAAATCAATATTTAATTTTAACAGATTAATAGGTAGGTGGTCGTTTATTCATCATAAATGAGACATTCTAGAAAGGTTATTACTAACATTTACCAAATCAATATACAACTTTATCATATTTTACCAAATCAATATACAACTTTATCATATTTTAGCAAATCAATATATAAATTTATCATATTTTATCAAATCAATAGACCATTTTATCAGATTTCTTTAAAAAAATATTAAATATAAAGGTATAATGCTTAAAAATCTACTTATTTCCATTAGAAGTTTACCAAATCATAAAGGTTAATTACTGCATTACGGGAGAGGATAACCAAAATAAATATTAGGTAAATAGAGTGGCATTTACAATGTACTTAGGCTAAACTGAATAAAATTACAACAGAAACAAACTTTATGTTTTGGGTAAACTTTACATAATAAAATTCTTCAAAAGTTTATACATAATTTCATTAAACTTCATCCAAGGATTTCCTTCTTTATTCTTGCTTCAAACTTTCTCATGAGCCCAATATTAACTTTCACATTGAAACCACTTATAATCTTTTGTTTCTTTTGTTGCTTCTTCCAATGTTGGTCCGCCGCTTTGAGTAACTCACTTCTCTAAAGGTTACAAGGCAACAGCAGAATCTTTGCTAAGTACTTTGTTCTAAGAGTGTTAATAGTTGATTTTTTATATCTATTTTCATCTGGCATTGTCATCAACCATATTTCTTTACCGACGTACATCTCCATATGCCTCATAGCAAATAGACCACAGTCCACAGCATTTTTTTGTCCTCCAAGTCATCTTCAAGACTCTTGGGACGGCCTTCATGAATGCAGCATGTTTTGGATGATTTACACTTTCTAGGTAAGCAATGAATAATTTGATCTGTGAAAAAATACAAGATTGCTGTTAATGCTGTAAAATAATATGTAATGCAATAAAAAAAATTACCTGTTATATTAAAAAAAATTTATAACAAAATTTTGAAGGTTATAAAAAACTAGTATTTATTAATACATATCTATTTAGCCAAATGAGATTCATAAATAAAAAAATTACCATTGTCATGGCATAAGGGCCATATCTGTCATCAAGATCCTCAGAATCATCATCAAGGTTGTCCATGATTTCTATTTCAGCAGATATCATATTGAAGCATAATAAATAGTAATGGTTTACAACACCTATCATCTGAATGCAAGGAATCATAACATGTAGATAATTCAATAAAAAATTATTAACTAAAACATAGTAATGCTGTAAAAATTTAACTGTAATGCTGTAAATAACTTTTAAATATTATTAGTAATAGATGTTATTTATGACTTACCATACTAATGTTATCCAAATTTGTTTTCTTTGAATTCTGTAAAACAGACTCAAAGTTATCATCAAAAACTTTTCTCAGGTGTTCTTCATCCATTTTCTGTTCAACCAGAGCGGGAGGCTGTATATAATCACAAAAAATATAAAATATTTCAACCTATAGAAATTCAATTTTTTAAGTATATATGTAGACAAAAAAACTCACCAGCATTCCTGTACTGCAGTACAAATTTGAGTTAAATGAGACGCTCGATTTGAATGTCTCCTCATACGCCAGAACAAGACTCCATAAGTCAAGAATATTTGATGAAATAAGGATGTTTGGATAAAGACTCAAGAACCATATACATTCAATTATTATGCCCAATCCACTGAATATAAATTCCCTGCGCATTATAAAAGGAATTCAGTTTGAGAGTGTTGATACATGGACCTAATAAGAAGGCCTAAAAACAGACCTAATGCCGCGTGGCGTGTTGTGATTGGTGAAATGCAGGGGCCCACTATTTTATATATTCTCTTTCTTCACCTCAGGTTTTAATTGTGCCAACATGTTTTAATCCTATAATTAGGCCTCTTTTTAGACATACGAATTAGGTCTCTCTATCATTTTTCTTTTTTTTTTTACCAAATCACAAACAAAAAAAATATATCTATAATATGCAATTCAGTTACTTTATTAAAGGTTAATGCAGTAAAAACTAACCCTTCAGGACAACTGCCACTCCATACATATTCTATAACCTTTATTTCATCTTCAGTAAATGGTATGGCTGGATGAATTTTCCTCTCGTGATATGCTGACAACTTTTCACTTGAGTCTATCCTATAAACCGCATCTTCTAATACTTCAACGCCTCTTTTCATACTTCTGGTAGGCCTTTTAAAATCACTTTCATTTGAGGGTTCTGGAACTGCAATACTAACCACTTTCTCTTTGCCTTTTTCTGAATTCTTATCTGTAACACTACTTGTGAACATTAGCGTCTTAGTGTCTGTGTTTTGGACTGCATTAACAAGTATTGAAGCCATTCCAGCAATTTCAAGAATTTCAGTTGCTTCAGCCACTTCATTAGCTTCAACAGATGTTTTTGGAGGCAATTCAGCAACTTCATGAGCTTCAACACTTTTTTCTATGGCACTTGTATTTCCTTCATCCATTTTTCTTGCCTCAAAATGTCCTTCATTGTTTCGTACTAGGCTTAATTTCAGATTTCTTGATTTAGGACGAAAGGAAGGAGTGTTGAGATTTTGTAAAACATCTGAGGTACAAGTCCAAACATTATCGGTCATATTGTCAACAAAATCAAATGCATCCAATCTTGGTTGACCTACATCAAAATCAACAACTTTAGCACCCAAGATACCCAAATCATCTTCAACATCAATCTTTCTTCGTTTGTTGATTTGATATCCTTTTTCGTCTTCCTTCGTTTGTGATAAAGGTTCTATTATGGGAAGTCTAGTGTTTAGATAACTCAACAAACTTTCATCACTATCTTCTGAAGGTTCTTCTACGACATAAGCTATCCGAGCATTTTTATCAGTTTCATTTGAAGATTGTGTTTCTGGAGGAGTTGTCTGAGTGAAATAAGTATAATCAAATGGTACAATGCCCATATTTTGCCCTGCAATCAGATTTTGAGGCCCCTCTCCAGCATTTTTACAATCATGCATCTTTCTTTTCCTCATTTACATCGTCACCACCTTTCTTATTCTTTTTTTCATCATCGCCATTATCTGCATATTTTTACATTGTTAGAATTTTTAAATTGCAAACCTTACCAAATTAACGTAATAATTTTATAGCATTGTAGTTATATTATTACAAAAAAAATTTTTAGTAGAACATAGAAAAATATAATTTGAAGGTTATAGACATACCATCATGTTGATCCTCAACATTTCCTTTTTCTGCATCATCATGTTGATCATCAACATTTCCCTTTACTGCATCATTATCATCATCTAATGCATCATCATCGTCATCTTCTTCGTCATCATCTAATCCATCATCATTGTCAGTTTCATCATCAATATCATCATCCTCATCTCCATTCCCGTCTTCACTACCATCAATTTCATCATCCTCATCTCCATTCCCCTTTTCACTATCATCATTTTCATCTTCCACATCACCTTGATTATGTTTATAATAAACTATGAAAACCTTATTTCTATGATTTACAAGTTTTTTTAACCTTTCGGACTCGGGATAGTATCTAAAAGCAAGATCCAATTTTCTATCAGAATCTTCCATCAGCTTAATTGCTTGCTGTAGATTAGCTTTTACAGTATCGCACATTCCCTATAATATAAAAAAACATTTAAAGTTTAATGCATTAAATTGTTTTTTTGCCAAATCACTTTCATAACTTTTAAAAAATAACATCATAACTATCATTTTCAAACAACCGAGTTCTCAATCCTTATTACAAAGAAGGAGTCTTCCCAATATGGGGAATCAAAAGGCTCCCACTAGGTTTTCGAGCTTGTTCCTAGTGAGCCACATGCATCAAATATTTTTTGATTGTGTGAGCCTTAAGACTGGAAAATTTACTGAATTTTAGTTAATTTTTTAACCAAATCATCTTACGTAACATATATTTCATTCAAAATTATTACCTTAAAAGTTTTAGATGAAAAATCTTTAGCTTCTTCAAGTTCTTCTTCTGAAAACTCTTCTTCATCTTCTACAACATCAACAAAATAAATTATTATATAATAACAAAATTTCAAGAATATATTTATTTTATATTTTATGTATACCTGATAAATTCACTAATTTCTTTTTTTTTGGTATCTTTCTTCTTTGGCTCAATCCATTCTAAACCATCAACGATTTTTAAACGTCCAAAACCTCCTTTCTTAAGTTCAAGAGATTCTCTAGCTTTCATCAACTGATGATTCCATGCTTTGAACGCAGGGACTGTTTTTTCGACCTTTACCTTTTTACACACAGTTGAATTGCAATACACAGCTGCACCAAAAAAATATTTTTAGCAGTTAGCTGTTGAAAATTTATGTAAAATTTAATAAACTAAAAAGTAAATTTTTACAGCATTTTAAGTAAAAAATTTATAGCAGTTAAGACTAAAATTTACAACATTTAAGTTTAAATTAGTACTTACTGTGAGTAAAACCAATGGTCCACTGAAGGTGCTACTTGAATCAAAACTGGTGCATTCCCTCACCAAACATTCTAATACATATGAGCACCAATCCATTTTTTCAATCCTATCAGTGTTATTCCCAATAAATGGAATAAGCCTCTCATTTATCGTTTCATCTTTGTTACCTTCTCCGATTATTGAGAAGAACAGTGATAGGAAACCAACATCAAATACCCAATTGGATTTTTCGTATTCAGACAAAAATGATTCCAATTTTGATACTCCGATTTTTTTATCATTACCGACAATATGCTTCACCTTTCTTCTCCATCTCTGAGTCGTAGGCTCTAATAGATTTCTTTCTTTTAGAGTTTCAACAGGGATATCACCCATTGGTATCCCAAGCATATCATGCACAAGTTGTTTGGTAAACTTTATCTTCCTACCATCTCCCATTCCTAGAGTGCGTGTTTCTGAATCAAAATTGGTAGCTAAAAACAGACCTAAGGTTGATGGGATATAATATATGTTGAAGTTTTTAGGAAAATCACCAAATCCCATTTCTCGAACACGCTTGTCTTGTTGAGGGCTTAAGTTGTTTAGGACCTTTTGGAGATTTCTTGGTGGCATTCTGTATTTTATTGTTTCCTGATCAGCCTTTTTTGGCTTCTTTTGTTGAATTGCTTGTGGATAACAAACGATCATATTATCTTTTGTTTTTGCCTTCTTTTTTGACTGAAAAAATACATCAGAATCTTTTCTTACTGCAAGCCTTTTCCCCTTATCTTCTTTTTTTTCTATCTTATATTTATCGAAAGTATTTTCTTCAAAATCCGAATCACTGTTTTCCGTTGGTTTTTTTTTCTCATTGGTCTTTTTAACTGATGGAGATATACGTGAAAGATCACACACTCTATTCATTTACAGATAGTCTATATAAATCTTTCATTTGAACCTAACACAGAATCAAGAGCATTAGAATACAAATTTTAACACATCACTCTGATTTTCAAACATATAAACTTACATTTAATCATACTTTAGACAACAGCCAACCTAAACCATTCATATGAACCTAACTTGGATTCTATAGCATTAGAATACAAATTTTAACACATTATAGTGTTTTTTCAAGTATGAAATCTCACATTTAATCATACTTTAGACAACGGCTAACTAATATCGTACATATGAACATAACTTGGATATTAGAGCATTAGAGTACAAATTTTAACACATCATAGTGATTTTTAAGTATGAAATCTCACATTTAATCATACTTTAGACAACGGCTAACTAAAATCATTCATATGAATCTAACTCGTATTTTAGAGCATTAGAGTTCAAATTTTAACACATTATAGTGTTTTTCAAGCATGATATCTCACATTTAAGCAAACTTTAAACAACATCTAACAGGAAACATTCATAAGAACCTAACTCGGATTTTAGAACATTAGAATACAAATTTTAACACATCATACTGATTTTCAATCATATAAACTTACATTTAATCAAATTTTGAACAACATTAAAACTAAATCATTCATATATACTTAACTCAGATTTTAGAGCATTAGAGTCCAAATTTTAACACATCGCATTGTTTTTCAGGCATAAAAACTCCCATTTAATCATACTTTAGACAACAGATAACCTAAATCATTCATATCAACATAAGTTGGATTTTAGAGCATTAGAGTACAAATTTTAAAATATCACTCTGATTTTCAAACATATAAACTCACATTTTATGAAACTATAAAAAACAGTTAACATAAATCATTCATATCAACATAACTTGGATTTTAGAGCATTAGAGTGCAAATTTTAACACATCACAGTGATTTTCAAGTATGAAATCTCACATTTAATCATACTTTAGACAACGGCTAACTAAAATCATTCATATGAATCTAACTAGCATTTTAGAGCATTAGAGTTCAAATTTTAACACATTATAGTGTTTTTCAAGCATGATATATCACATTTAATCAAACTTTAAACAACAGCTAACAGAAAACATTCATATGAACCTTACTCGGATTTTAGAACATTAGAGTACAAATTTTAACACATCGCATTGATTTTCAAACATGAAAACTCCCATTTAATCATACTTTAGACAAGAGCTAACCTAAATCATTCATATCAACATAACTTGGATTTTAGAGCATTAGAGTACAAATTTTAACACATCACTCTGATTTTCAAACATATAAACTCACATTTAATGAAACTATAAAAAAACAGTTAACATAAATCATTCATATCAACATAACTTGGATTTTAGAGCATTAGAGTGCAAATTTTAACACATCACAGTGATTTTCAAGTATGAAATCTCACATTTAATCATACTTTAGACAACGGCTAACTAAAATCATTCATATGAATCTAACTAGCATTTTAGAGCATTAGAGTTCAAATTTTAACACATTATAGTGTTTTTCAAGCATGATATCTCACATTTAATCAAACTTTAAACAACAGCTAACAGAAAACATTCATATGAACCTAACTCGGATTTTAGATCATTAGAATACAAATTTTAACACATCATTCTGATTTTAAATCATATAAACTTACATTTAAACAAATTTTGAATAACATTTAACATAGATCATTCATATGAACCAAATTCTAATTCTAGAGAATTATAGTTAATTTTTAGCACATAGCAATGATTTTGAAGCATTAAAAGCCACTTTTAAACAAATTTTTAGTATAACATCTAACCTAAATCATTCATATGAACCTTAGTCTAATTCTAAAGCATTATAGTGCATTTTTAACACATAGCAGTGATTTTGAAGCTTAAAGAGTCACTTTTAAACAAATTTTGAACAACATTTATCCTAAATCATTTATATGAACCTTAGTCTAATTTTAAAGCATTATAGTACATTTTTAACACATAGCAGTGATTTTGAAGCTTAAAAAGTCACTTTTAATCAAATTTTGAATAATATCTAACCTAATCATTCATATGAACTTAAGTCTAATTCTAGTGCATTATACTGCATTTTTAACAAATAGCATTTATTTTCAAGCATAAAAAGTATCTTTAAACAAACTTTGAACAATAATTTAAAAATTAACAAATCTATTACCAGACTGAGAAGGCGGAGATAGTCCAATAAAGGTTCGAACCATCTTGATTGCCTGCTTAACTTTCTGAGTCAAGATGATTCCAGTGTGAAATGCGAGTTTTTTGATCGGATTCACTGTGAGAAGTGTGTGTTTTTTATTGTTTTCACTGCGTTAACTGTGTGTTTATAGAGCGGTTTCAGTGCCTTAACTGTGTGTTTAATGAGCGGTTTTTAACTGTTTGTATTATGTGTACTATGTGTTTTGATCAGTTATGGGCGCGTTTAATTTTTTTTTCGAGAATTGCCCCTAAAGTTTGTTAGTTTACAAAAATACACCATTTTTTTTATCAAATTTAGTAATTTTTATCTAAGGGCGGAGAATTCACCTCATTTGTTTTATATATATATATATATATATATATATATATATATATATATATATATATATATATATATATATATATATATATATATATATATATGTAATCAGAAACCCTTATATAGAAAGGTGAAACATTACCTTAATTTCAAAATTCTAAAAAAATGCCACGTGTAAATCAATAACTGATATCCATAACTATCATACTATCCCTCCCAACGTTATACCAACCTCACGATTGACCTTTTCCAAAATGAATTCATGCCCCAATCCCAAAAGTTGCCCCCTTTTTCTTACGAGATCTCCAAAACGTTACCCTAAAAATGATTAACCTAATCACCATCAGATTCAAACACAAATCGAAACCCTAATCTAAAATCCGCCAATCAATGAATCACAACAACAAACACAACTGATAAATTGGATTACTTAATTTTTGGTTCTTTTTTGTTCCTAAATCACGATCTTAAATATCCTTCATCAGATGGCGACTTGATAATCCATGATCAAGGTAAATTAAATAATAGTATTTTTGTCCATTATTAATGATTCTTTCTCGGATTGAAATGTTTGATATTATACGATTAGGGAGATTACCTGGAATGTTATTTTTGATTATGAATGGATGATTGATCATAAAATTCAATTCGATTTTCAGTTTTTTTATATTACAATTTTAATTCATTAAGCGAAATGTGATTCTTCTTCTTTGATTCCCTTTATTTTAATTGCATTGATCATTTTATAATTATTTTTATTCATAGTTATTATCAGGTGACTACTGTGATTAAAAAACAGATGTTTGATTAAAAATTATGCATATCAAGTGCTTGATAAGAGGTCCATGAAGCTAAATTGATATTTAATTGAAATTGGCACTGTATTTACAAGAATATGATATTTGATGTGAGGGTGCTATGACATTTCTTTATTTTATTTAGAAATATTCTGTTTGATAAACGCATTACTTGCGTATTAATTCTATGATCTTTAGACCTTTATATAGCTTTGTGGAACCGAGACTGTATGTGTGTCATTTTCTAGAGTATATTAGGAGTTTATGATCATTTGAGTATGCTATTAGCTAATTTTAAACTGAATCATCTCAAATGTACCTATCTGAGTTGTTAGCAAGAAAATATAACTTAAATTCACCAAGGTTGTACACTTATAATATGTTACTTGGAGCTTGGTAATTTGCTCATAATTATCTTTCTCATAATGCTACTAATATTCATCAATTCAATGATGAATCAGGAACACTAAATGTTTATATTGTTGTCTTCATATATTTTGATTACAAGAAATCAAATCGGGATTTGAGAAGAAATAAAAACATCCCATAACATGTCATGGAAGCGTAAACGATTGTCTTACGTATGTGAGTTTTTCTATCTTAGTTCTATTTTAAATATATCCTATTAAATTGTTTTACTTAATTATTTGTTTGTTGTGTTCTTATTGATTATACGATAGAATCATAAAAACTCTCATTGTGAAATCACATATCGATTGTTTAATTTTGTGCATAAGTAGTTTTATTGATAACAGTATTTGGTATATGGGTTAATGGCATCATTTATAGCTTCGTGATTCGTGTTTTATCCATATGTTTGATGGAATACTTTGTACCCATTAGATTTAATTTCTTTATATTTTATTTGTTACTTATTCTTTGTTTTATTTGCTATGAACTGATGATGTGTTTTACGCACACCGCGTGTTTGATGAAATGTTTGTAAAGCCATTTGTTTTATCAGTGATTCTGTGTCAGACTGGTGAAGCTGTATTTGAATTTGTATTTTACATCTCATGATATATGATGATTGATGATCTACTAAGTATATGGATGTCGTTTATACTTACTGAGAATATGACATCTCTTTTGCAGGTTGAGAAAAATGTTTTTGTGGTTTTCTTTTCTGGAAAAAGAGCTAAGAGCAAAATTTTAAAGATATGTGAAGATTTTGGAGCAAACCCTTACACTTATGCAGAAGATTTAAGCAAACAAGCCAAAATGATAACTAAGGTACTCACTATCCATCTATTTTACTTACTGAAACATTCTTCCTCGGGACAAAGTAATCTCTATTCTTCTTATTGTGCTTTTACCTTTGGTGTAAAGGCTACTTTTAGTACCTTATCATAGTAATCTTACGTTTTCAACAGAAGCTAGCGTTTTTGTTGTACAAATGACTATTGCTAAGCAATACATCCATTCGGTTTTAATTTTATTCAGATAACGCGAACAATTTTCAAAGTTTAATATCCTCTTTATCTAAACAGGATGTAACATTTATAGTTACACGAATTCGCATTTGCACCTATTATATATTACAAACTATATCTATAAACGACGATAAAGCTACCAGTGAGGAATTAATCAGACCACTTCCTTAATCTTGGAATCGATTGTCAACGGCCCCAAACAGAAACTCATTTAGCGATTCCTCTTTGCTCCTGTAAAGTTGAACCATTTTCTGTTTCTTCTTTTGTTTTGTGTTTCTAAGTCAACTTTAATGTAGGTTTAGTAAAGGTGATCGTTTCATAAGCAATTGAAGAGCGTCTCAAAAGTCTGGTAACCAATGATCCTATTGTTGTTGATACTTCTCTTAATGAGTACAATGACCATTATATCGATAACAACAGTATTCTAAATAGGCGACGTTTAGTTTTATCTTTAAATTCATGTAATATAATTTGCAATAAATTTATTATTCGACTGACCATTTACCTTTATTTGTGTTAGATGGAACTGTTGATAATCTAATTGTATTTATTTAATCAACATACTTGCATTTCAATTAATTTCAATAATTTATACTATCAAAATCAACGATAGAGCTGCTAAAGCACCTAATGTGACTTACGTATAAGATTTTACTATGAACGCCTTCCAACCCATTTGATTTTATGTTTATGCAGGTCATGCAGTAGCATGAGTAAGTGTGAATGACCAATGAAACAAAACCCATAGATCCTTTCACATGTGAAATTGCCAACGAGCAAGAAAACAACAAAGAAAACATTTCTTTGGTTTATGAGGATGATTTTACAACACAATATCAATAGGTTAGTTATAATCTTATGCTTCACTCCCTGATTGAAATGATAAATTCTGCTCATAGCCTCGAAGGGGAGGAAGATTAGGTAATGGGTTCATCACGTACGGGTCAAAAGTTAAGGTCACGACTTGAAAATTATAAGAACCATATCTCGCAAATTGTAACCGTAGTCCAGACCCGGACTCATGTTTACTATTAACTGTGTGACACCCGCTACTGTGTTTGTTATATGAGTTATATACTGGAAACAACCGAAAAAAAACTTAAACTCCGTCTTACAAAACAAGCATATCTTTTCATTAGTACTCTACAAAGATTGGTTATATAGTGAAAGTACATGTGTTGATGGATCAAAAATCAAGGTTTGGATTATTAAAATATCATCAAATTAATAAATTAAAAACGTGTTACTAATTGGGTATATAATGCAGGATTGGAGAGGAAAAAGGAAGGCTCAATGTCTATAGTAACAGAGAAAAATAGCAAATGTGTTAGCAATGAACATAGTGGAAGACTTTATATGCTTAAAACACCGGTAACTCGCCGAGCAAACTAGAAGGGCTTGATATACCTGTTAATATTTGAATCATCGTAAGCGTTCTAAATATATCCATTTTACTTACATACAGGTAAAAGTGTTATTAAGTGCTTGACGTTGCACCAAGTTTCCTTAATAATGTGTGCAGATTGAATCGAATCTATGGAGGTTGTATTTTCTGAAAGATGTTATACAAGGCCATATCAAGAATGATAGGACTACTAAAGTCATAAATAAAGCTTATGATGCCCCACCATATTACTGGCAATCCCCACCATAACCAACATATCAAAAGAAAACAGACTTAGACTAGGGTGAAATTAAATGGTAAATTATCTTTTCCGAAATCTCACATTCTGCAAAAATAACATGACTGCCGTTTATCTTTCTGGTTTTAGATAATATGATTTCCTGACTCATTTGACGACTAAACCTGGTACTTGGTTGCTTTTTTCTATAAACTGGACATAAGACATCATTGTAGTTAAAATATCAGGTTCTTGACACGACTGACCTTGAAGGTAATACCATTAGTATATTATATCAGCATATCATGCTCATTAAGTAGCACAAAATGCAGTACCATATTTCTTTCATTTGTATTCGTGTACAAGTATGTTTTTCATTCAAATTGTATTTCTTTAATTTATTTATTTTATTGTGGAGTTCAGTTCCTGTTTTATTTTAATGCCAATTCATCAAACTTAGATCAAAATTGAATCCTATTTTTATGGGGTCGGATCACTGGGATCTTTCCAGCCGTCACTAATAGCTCAAACTATAAGCTTGTAAACACAATCATAACTCATAAGCGCTGTCCTTACAGATTACCAGCTCGCAGCTACACCTGCAACATACTACTACTAAACCCCAAAAATCTTCAAGCGCCATTCACGTGCACAGTAAGCATCATAGTCTAAAATGTTTGTATTCGAATGACCTAAAACCAAATAATGCTCTTTTGGAAAATCCCACAGGTATCGAGCAAAATATTAGGTGAACCTATCTCTTTGCATTTGCAAATCCCCACATGAGGATCTTGAGTAGGAGAAGATTAGAAACAGATTCCTGTGAAAAACTCATTTCAAACAAAACAGACATTTACAAGGTAAATACAAAGATAACTTAACTTCTATTTTGAAATTTACACAGCAACTAACTACATCTTTACATAATCAAAGGGTGTAAGGTTCACAAGCCACTTAACTATTACTGGTGTGTCGATATAAACAATGATTGGTGGCAAGTGAAGAAAAAAGTTGTCAAAAGAAAACATACACTACTACTGCGTCGACCATGGGCCACAACGTGGCGCGACTTACAAGTATCACTTTTTCAGCGTGACATTGACCATCACCTAAACATTGTGAAACTTTATACTCATCGTACTACCTAACTTGGCTATCGTTTTGTCAAGTATCACTTTCAACACTACATTCACCATCACAGGTATAGTTTCAAAGGCTACATCACTGACCCATCAACGACTCCACTCACTTTCTTCATACCTGCAACTGACAATGGTACAAGATATAAGTGCTCTGAACTGCTTGAAGAACACAAGCCGTCGAATTCAGCGAACCCTCACAAGATATTTTACACATACAATGACTAAAAAAGATATTCTAATTTCACTTCAACACATTACACATTTGTAAACATTAGACTTCACGCTTGATGTTGTATTCGAGCAAAAAAACACTAGGAAGGAACAAATAACGAAAACAAAAGCAACAAGGTTAGAAGACGAGCAAGAAGGAAAAGGGAAATCAGCAAAAAGGACCATGTTTACCAACCAACGACTGACAATGGCCAAGATTAGACCCATTAAAAACTAAGTTGGTTTCTTATGTAAGAAAGTATATTATTAAAATAATGATTCATGACGTGTGTTAAAAATATCAATTATGTGAAACAGTTCTTCACATTGTAAATAATTAGGAATGGTGCAAAACTACAAAGAATTGGGGAATAAAGAGTTGTGCACTTTATATATCATATCATGTTAATAATGGAGAAACCATTCGTTTTTATTCAGTTCATGCCATATTATCAAAAACAAAGGTTTAGCCTCAAGCTTTTGCGGCTAATGTGAAACTTTTACGTCTTTAAGGCGATACTTAAGACGACACAAAATATAAAATTATCTATATTTATATAATTTTTATAGAGACCGAGATTAAATATAACGTTGTACATAATGAATAATGTTAAACTCTTATTTTGACATGTAATTTTCTTTATTTAAAAAATAAAATAAAATTCGGAGTTGAATAAAAGAACTCGCTACGCCTCACGCCTTTGCCCACCATATCGCGTCTTTTCACATCTAATCTCACGCCACGCTTAGAATCCACACCATGGTATATTTCATAAATGTGAGGCCACGCCTCACGCCTTAGCGACGCATTGACGCCGCCATGACGCACCTTTTAGAACACTGATTGGAAATGTGCTGTTTGGAAAAGTTTATAGGCTGAAAATTGTGTTATTGTTTGATGCGTCATGTGTATATATAGGAGAGTTAGTTTGTTCTTTAGTTTTGCTTATGAAATTTGTGTTTCTACTTGGTATGTAGTTATAATGGGTGGGTAAGAAATGTTTCATGAGGGGTGTTTTAGTTATCGTTTTATTCAAAACATGTTCTTTATTTTATACTCCCTTCGTCCTAAAATTATTGTCACCAGATAAGAATCACACAGTTTAAGAAAAGTACATTTATTACATTTTTCTCTTTCTTAATTTTTTACCATAATGACAACTTTACCCTTATTTAACTAATTAGTTCTTCTTTAAAGTTTGTAATAGCAATTTTAATCAAGGATAATATAGGAAATTTATCAAATCTTTCTATTTATTTTTAATATTGGACAATAATTTTGGGACAAGCTAAAATAGAAAAATTAACAATAATTTTGGGTCGGAGAGAGTACAACATACATCTAATTTGTTGTAACTTAATGATCATTTGTCTAATAGTACTGCATGCATTATTTCTCTATGTGACTTTTTATTGAGTGTGTAAAACCTTTAATATTTACCTAAGAATTTTGTATGTATTATATAAAAATATTAAAACATTTTGAATAATTAATATTAAAAGTAAAATTATGTATACTATAAAATATCTAATATCGATACATATAACTTCAAAATTTAGTAAAAGCATTTTCTTAAAGTAAGCCGTCCATTCATGTAATTTATTAAAAGGTTTCCATAAAATGTTTCAAAAAACAATGTCTTAAATACAAAATTTTATAAAAATGACACATGTAATTCAATAAAGGGTTTCTATAAAATGTTTTAAAAAACAATGCCTTAAATACAATATCTATAAAAATGACACATGCAATTCATTAAAGGGTTTCATAAAAATGCTTCAAAAAGAAAATATGAATTACAAATTGATTCACAATAGTTTAACTTACTAAAATGAAAATATTCGGACTGTCAAGTTTTGGAATGGGCTATATAATGTTACTATATTATACACGTGATAAAAAATAATACAAAAAATAGGCTTTTTGGGCTTACTTTTGCCAGAATACACTTTACGACGAAACTTACAAAACAAAATCATTTCTAAATTTTTTTTAACTATAATGATTGTGCTAACAAAAAAAAACTTAATAGTAATATTAATTTAAAAAAATTAACGTAAAAAAGTTATTCATAACATTAACATACACAAAATTTATTACATCATAAAATTAAAAAATACATAAATATTTTATACAATATTATTAGATTCTAAAAAATTTTGATCTAACAAACTTATTGATAACGTTAACGTATGCAAATTCAATTAACTCATAAAATTCTTAAATAAATAAGGTATCATAAACTATGTTATTTTTGTCCATTCTATGCTATATTATTAAAATATTAATGTCATAACTAATACTACATATACTAGACTTCAAATACAAACACACATAACTTCAATTTTTATTAAAATATATACAATTAAAGCTAGCCCGTCCATCGGACGGGTCTAAAGGCTAGTATACATATATATATATATATATATATATATATATATATATATATATATATATATATATATATATATATATATATATATATATATATATATATATATATATATATATATATATATATATTATATATATATATATATATATATATATATATATATATATATAATATATATATATATATATATATATATATAATATATATATATATATATATTATATATATATATATATATATATATATACATACTAGCTTAATTTGTAATTTAATTTAACCCGCATAATTAACGTTTATTTGTGTTCGAACGGGTCTATTGTGATAACTTTTTTAGTTTCTCGAATTTGTAATTTAACCCGCTTAATTAACGTTTATTTGTGTTCGATCGGGTTGACCCAATGATCGATCTCGTTACCCGATGACTTGACCGGGTTGACCAGATGGTGAAACCGTAACCTGATATATTGCTATAATATGATTCATAAATTAATGTTAAAATAGATATTTTTAAAAGATTTAAAATTCAATCCGAATTTAAAATATATAATATTTCGAAAATTAATAAAAAAAATCCGTGTCTAAACCTCACAAACACGCATTAATGAAAACAAAAACTTTTCACTTCGATAAACCTTAAAAAGACTACCAAATTTCACAAAAACAACGTTATGTTATTTCCTATACCGGAATGACGCAAGTTTAATGGTAGCAAAAACATTAATTTTTTTTACGTTTTCATTAGTATTTATATTTTTGCCTGTATTTTTACGTTTTCGTCCGTTGTTTTTAATTTTTCTTCAGCGTTTTTACGTTTTGCTCATAATATTTTGCACATTAAGGATGAAAACGTAAAAATACTGATGAATAACGTAAAAACGTTGACGAGAACGTACAAATTTAGACTAAGACGTAAAAAATCGGACGATAATGTAAATATCAGACAAAAACGTAAAAAGTTGGAAGAAAAAGTTTAAAAAAATCGTCCGAAAACGTAAATATTCTGACGAAAGCGTAAAAAAACAGACAAAAACATAAAAATACTGACGAAAATATAAAGTTACTGATGAAAACGTAAAAATACTAACGAAAAC